>PVIJ01004016.1:0-27184 GCA_004024925.1 Scalopus aquaticus | reverse complement strand
AATATAAGGATTTAAAATATGAGCTCCTTCTGAATCAGTCTTCAGTTGCCATAATGATGATGATGATGATGATGATGATGATGGTAAACCCTAGCTTTCTCAATTTCCCAGAATCTTAGTCAAATCTATGGGTCAAATTCCTCATATATAAATGACAGACAGACACACAGAGAGACAGACAGATCGATAACCAGAGCCAATACATTTAAATTCTGCTTATTTTAAACCTTTGTTTGGTTCTTTTACAATCCTTGCTGACAGAAATTAAAAGGAAATCTAAAATATAAGAGAAAGTACATTGACCAAATATAGGAAAAGGAAGGGGCAACAAGACAACAGAAGGACACATCATGGATCAAGAAATGAGGATAAAATTATTGCATTAATTTATTCTACATATTAGTAAATACAATAAAAAAGAGCAGGATAATGTAAAAATTCACCAAAACAAAGCAACAGAGTACACAGATAAACCCTTTTTTTGAAAAGACATTTAAGAGGAGACCTGAATGAAATGAGAAGATGGGTGATCTTCTGGGAAAGCAAGATCTCAAGAGGGGAGCATGTACAAAGGGCCTGAGATGGGACCACAATTTGTATATTCCCATAAACAGCAAGAAGCCAGTGTAATCAGATTGTAGAAGGCTTAATATATGAAAAATTAGAGAAATAGGCAAGGTTTAATTCACCTTGTAGGTCATAGCAAAGGTATTCAATTTCATTGCAAGATTGTGTGAATCCAAAATGTTTATAAATATGGGAAAGACCTCTATTTAAATATTTTAAAGTTCATTACTATATTATATAAATAACAGCATTAGAAAAGATAAATTTATGATTCATAGCAGTCAATTTAAAAGGGGGAAGACATATCAATGATAAAAATAGGCCAAAACTCAAGAGAAAAATGTTTCCTGAGGCTGAAAGAAGAGAGGCACATTCCAGGGGTCTATAATGTATAAGGAACTACATATTAAACCATGGCCATGCCATTATGATTTAAATATCACTATGGGTTCACTTTTTTCTAAGTCTTGAAGTAGTTAGACAACACAATAATAAAGCTCTTTTTATCTCTCCATCTCATCAATTTTTTCATGAATCAATGAATTGAAGTTATAAGTGATTTTTAATGAGATTATATAGGAGATAAGGGAAGATTAGATTATACACAACAGAGCAGTAAATATCATAAAAATAAATTGACTATGGGCCTCCCTGGTGGGACAACAGGTTAAGTCACAGCACTACGAGGCTATCCAGAGTCATTGCAGCATGGGTTTGATACCTGGCCAGGGAGATTCCCACATGGTGCAGCAGACCTCTCCTGTCTAGCCTGCTGCTCCCCTCAGCAGTGTATTTCAGTCGATCTGCCTGTTCTGCTCCCCACTCTTGTCTCTGGTGAATCCTCTCACCCCTCATACCTCTGGCCTACTCCCCAGCTTGTATGCATAAATAAATATTAAAAAAATACATTTGACTAATCTCTTTTCAAATATTTCCAGATATACCACCACTCTGAGTATTCTTTCTATTCAGTTCCTTTAAAAAAAAAAACAAACAAACTGAACACCATTGACTCTATTGGCACAACTAGAACATTAGTTGCTGTAGCCTTTACATTTCTAACATATTTACTATGCAGAACACATGAGTTTGATTCTGGTGTCTTCAAGTTAAATATCCATTCATAGATATATAGTCAGCAAAAGATCTCTCAGATAATGATATGCTCTTTTCAGAAAATAATCTAGTGATTTAAAGCATATATCCCTGATGCAGACTTCATGGGTTCAAAGGAAAGATTTCTTACTTGCTTGCTATGAGCATTTAGACACATTACTTTCTCCTGCATTATCTTAATTTATCCACCTTTAAGTTGAACAATGACATAATGGACATAATCTTAGAGGTGTCATGAGACATAATTATGATAATGCATGTAAAATACTTGGCACAGCACCTGGCATATAATAACATGATGAATAAATATTAGCTATATTTGTTACTATTTTTAAAAATAAACTTGACTTCTTTTAAATAACTATTTGTTTATGCATAAAACTGAGAAATTTAAAAGGATGTCACAATAAAAGTTCTTATCATAAAATATGCTGATATTTCTGCTAAGATTAGGTTGTATATTTACCTTAAAGATCTATACAAAAACCAACAATATTTTGTTAATTGGCTTTACTCATATATATCCTTTATACAGGTTTTTTGAAGTAAAGCTATGGTAAGGAGTATAAGGCTAAAATTAGTAAGTTGTTCCATACTATAAACTTTCTTGGACAAGGAATTCCCAAGAAGTAGACTTAGAACCAAGGAGAAATTCAAATTCAAGTTTTCTCACCTTCTGTGCAATTTTAGTCATGTTATTTAACTTTTAAAAAAACCTTCAGCTTCATCATTTCTAAGATGTGGTTACCAAGAGTAAATAGCTTACCGAAAATAGCACTTCGATAAATATTTTCTAAATTAAATTGAAAGTCAGTTTTTAATTATTCACACAGAGTTTTCCAGATTATTGTAAAGCAATTTGAGTTTTTTCTTAATGATTTGCACTTACAGGTTGAAAATAGCTTCTAAAACAGGGTTTTGTTATCTGTTTGAAAATTTCTTGAGGACAAGAAGATACCATCTGAAATACAGTGAACTGGATATACCTTTAAAAGGAAGAACTTCCAAAGAGCAATGGCTAATTGAGTTTGGAATCTCTTTCCTGAGAGGTATTTTAACCCTGAGATCACTGTAGTGTTATCTCTTTGTAACAGATTCTTTTTTATTAAGATAAGCCTTCTTATTTCTATGCTCTCACACTCTATCCTAGTGAAATTATTTCAAACATGAAGTAGTTTGTGAGTTAGTTAGCTACTGTCACCAAAAAAACCCCACATAATCCTCCATAAGCATCTATTTAGCTTGTTTACCTGCAGCTACACTTACCTAGACTCAGCTAGCCTCCATGAACCAAGGCTTCCCCACTGCAATCGCAGGAGAAAAAGAAAATGAGCACAAACCACCAAGCTCTTAAGGCCTGGGCTAAAAACTGGAATACTGTAACTTTCACTTTATCTCCTTGTTTGAAGTGAGTCACATGACCCATTTCAAAAGTCAAAGGTCATAGAAATATGCTTTGCATCTTTTATTGGGAGAAATTGCACAGCCACAAAGTCAATAGAAATCATAAAAGAAGCATAAGGAATATAATAAAGTCACTAATGCACTCTTCTATGGTAGTCAAACAAATTTAAGAGTAAAGGATACTTACTATACCATCTACCTAGTTTCATACAGCATTTTCACCTTCTCCCGAGGACTCTTCCCTGGAGTGGTGTAGGATAGAGAAGGCTGTTTCGTGAAAAGACGTAACTCCAGAAAAAACTTAACTTCCATTGTTATTTATTAATTTAACTATTTAATATAATTCCTATCCTTCTGCCACTGTAACAAACTTTCAATATAAAAGGAACAGTAGTTCAAGAAAGAAAGAAAAGGGAACCAGAGGGAGAGAGAAACAGGGAAGGGGAAGGGTGGGGGAAAGAGGGAGAAAGGGATGAAAGGAGGAGGGAGGGAGACATGTGTAAGGGCACAGAGACAGGAGCTTGCCTTTTGATTCTCTTCTTATTCTTCATTCTTTTTCTCTAGACTCAAGTGGGATATTTCCAGATTTTGCAAACAGACCATATGCTCCCAATTCCTTAATATTAAAAGCTGTCTCATCTTGCTTTATTTAAAATGATATTTATAGTTCCCTCTGTTCTATATGTGAGTAGTTAGGCATTTATTCATGATCATTAGCATTTATTAAAATATTTCTACCAGGTTTCATACAGCAAATTCTATTTGTGAGTTATTATTCCAAGGTTCATGGGTTAAAGCTGGGAGCTGGGAGTGGAGGGCTAAAGGGGAGGAGGGCTCTTTAATAATATTATTTTCCTATTTTATGTGGTTCTTCATTAAATAATAATGATGTTATTTAGATGTTCAGCATGTGATCACGGACCTGAGAGAGAGGAATACACTAAGTTTACTAGGAGACATGGTATATTAAAACAAGACACTGAGAGCTACCAACCCAAGAGAGGGAAGCATGGCAATTAGAAAAAGTAGAAACTTCCATGCTAATTTGTTGTGTTTTTTAACATAAAATACATGTTTTATATTATAATTTTCCCTACAGAGTAATATTAAAATATTTCTTGGAAAGAGTGGAATCTTAATTGGAGAACATCAAGTCAGAAAAATGTTAAAGGTGTCAAGCTCTGTGGTTGGCTGAAACTATTAGTGAATATTCCTCATATAAATAACTGACCATGTTACTGCAACTCTAACCCCTTCACAACGCAAAATATTGTGATTGTACTCTCAAGTTGTCAAAATTCAAATACCTCCCTTAAAATTCTTTGGAAACATATTTTTGCTTCATACATGAACCAAAATCCTTTAAGATTCTGGCTCTAAACCGAGTCTTCCTGCAAAACTTCATCTCTCTTTATTTGCCTTTCCTCCTCTGCAACTCAGACACTCCGCTGTTTTAGTTCTTTATGGTTTTGCCAAGCTCATCCCCAACACAAGGCCTTCTCACAGGTTTTTCCTTCCATCTACATGAAGTTTCTCCATCACAGCCACTGTTCTTGACTGGGTTAACTCTTGCTACTCCCTTCAGCTCTCAGTTAAGTGATACTTCCTTAGGGAAGTCTTTTAGTTATTTCAAGATTATTTGTATTTTTTTTATAGCCATGCTCCTTTTAGTTTGCAATTATACAGAACCATGTATTTAGCTAGTGTCTAAGAAGATCACGTAAGCTTCTGAAAGCCTAGACATTTGCTTTTGGTCACCAATTTATCCTCAACATCTAGCACAAATTGTAACATCTAGTTGTTAAATAGATGTTTTATGTTCACGGAGTGTTTAAATGCACACTAGCTAAGAGGTGCAACGTTCTGGTTTTAAGCTATGTTCTCAAACATACATCCAGCCTTCTATATTCAACACTGTATTGAGCTGAAATTAAACTCTACAAATCACAGTTTTCCACAGGTTTCCTGCCAACAGCAGAAATCAGAGAGGAAAACCCAGAAAACAGCAGAAGAGAAGAACTTTCTCCTTCCTGTTAGCTTTATATTCACTGAGTCAATAGAATAGCCATGCATTTTGGATACAGATTTGCTTTTCCTGCCAACCTTACCATCTGTAATGGTATAGATTATTTTATTCTATGCATATTCCATGTGATTTTCATTACTGAAGAATTCATTTTACTGCAAAGAAAGTACAGCAATAATCAGGCCGATAGAATTATGGTCTTATCACAAATCCATCAGCTTGAAGCCGGTAAAAGCACAGTAAAAAACAAACTATTAGGTAGACTCAACTATGGCATTAGTTGCAAAATAAATGCTATGGAATATTGGAGTGCTATATTACATACTGTAGATTTTTTTTATTAAATCAGCAACTTAAAGTATTGGTTCTTCCATACCAGAATACACAGCTATATGAATCAAGAAGTCGAAGTGACTTTCCTTGCTATTATAGATAATAATCTATTCAGAAGATTTTTATCCTGAGCCAGTAATTTTGGGTGCTATTAGTTTAGGGTCTTAATTATCAGAAGAGAGAAGATTCAATCAAGAGACATAACAAAGGCTCCATTGATCTCAAAGATGAGACTGTCACCTAGCCACTTCGGGCTCTTTATATATTGAACCAAATGGCAAAAAAGTAGATAATAGGTATAATTTTTCCTGATTATTAAGTATAAAATGGATTTTTGGCTATACAATGACTGCCTAAAACACTGAGAATTCTTTACTTGTTACATTCATATCCAATGACAAAAGTTATCAGGATAAAAAGGACACTGGGACAAAAGATACTCCAAATTTTCCATTAATAACCAGCAAAGAATCCCCATAATATAAGATGATGACTTGAGGGAAAATGGAAAGACCAATAGAATAAGAAAGATATAAATATCAACTACAATTTCATGGAAACTTACAGAAAAAAGGGAGGCAGCAGCTAACCATGTCATTTTATTTACATTTTGTATATTTATGTTTCTGTTTATACTAAATAGTTCCCGTTCCACTCCCTGTTTTCTCTGATTATATCAGATACTGGAGATATTGGATTATTGAAATTTTTAAGGTTACATTTTATCCATTAATTCCTGAGACAGTCAAGTAGAACTGTGACTGAGGAAAAAAAAAGAGAATTATGATTGTTCAAAATAGAGAAACGCATTGTTGGAATTTTGGGTCTAACCTTTTCAGGATGAGGTTGAGTACACCTCTGTACAACATCTAGTTGATTTTTGTTATGCAAAGGATAAAACTGTTCAAGTAAGTAACTGAGCTGAATAACTAAAGGGTGAACTACACCTGCTTTTAAGCTTTCATTCCTGGTCTATATCTAAAATATCTAATATTCTATGCTTTAATTACCAATGGTATACAAGAATCAACACATACACAAGAGCCAGTTGTTGAAATTAAAGAAATTTTGAAGACTGGTTTTCAAACAATCATTATTTTAAAATAAATTGTTCAAATTTAGTATTAATTTATACTAAATATACTCAAAATATATCACTTAATTATCACATTTTACTATTATCTATTATTAGTAATTATTTACTATTATAATTTTAGATAACTTGTATTGATTGTATCTGTATTATATCTGAATATGTTTATATTGCTCCATCATGTTGATACACCAAAATCAATTATAGTAAAAATACTTATATCATAAAATTAGGCAAATTCTACAAATCTAGATTTTTCTCCCAAAATCAGGCTGTTTAAGTATGTAACAGCACAGCATTGGTTAAATTGTAAATTATATTTTTCTTTTGTCTATTAGCCATCTTAATAGATTCTGCCAATAGATGGCACCAGCCAAGGGAGTTTGAAAGGTAGGAGTAAAGAAGAAATTTTTTTTTCCTGTCTAATGTTAATTATTATCAGTATAGTGCCAATAAAAGCACTTCACCCAGGCAATAGCAGTTAGCGCCAGTCTTTAGCATTTTTCAACACCCCTGTACCACACTGGATTTCAAACAGTAATAGTTTGAACTCTGAGAGGTGGGGTAAGAAAATATGTCCAACTTCCATTCAATTTTTCATCTCTCATTCAACAGTTCAACAAGAGATCAGTCTAGTTTTGATATACTAGAGTCTATCCAACCATAAATTACATATTTATTATTCTTTGGAAGTTACATACTAAATATATATAAATGATAAACTTCCCAACATGCTCCCTCCTTTCTTTCTGAGATTACTTCTAAAAATACACAGAATTATTCTAGTTGGAGTTAATCACAATGTTATCTCTTGACCTGTTTATTATTGTCTCCATATTTCAAATAAAGCCCATGGACACCTCTCTTATATTTGCTTAAAATAACATTTGAAAAAGTAATTATAGCAATTTATCAACATAAAGGGACTTATGTAAATGTCTGATAACCATTTTCCATTAGTAAATATTTTAAATTGCTGATAATTGGATCACACACCTACACAGTGGCACTAACACATCATTCTCATTGTAATAAGCATAATACTAAAAATTGGGACAGATGGTCTCATTTTCTTTCCTTTCCTTTTTAAAAGAAATCTAATATTTAGTTAGGAAATATTTTTATGATCTCATATATAATGGGCTCATTTATCTGTTTATCAACAATTCAAAGTCAACAGTGGGTCTTTATGTTTACCAAATATATTTTCATAAAGTACTTATTTAGAATTTTTCCTGCTATAACATCATTCAGTAGCAGTATATTTGTGTATATACAACCACTGAGTCTAAGTAGAATTTTCTTGTTTTTTTAATATTGCTAACATGTTTTTACATTTATTGATTAGCTATTTAGTTAGAAGCTCTGGTAGTAGCTGCCAAATTTCCGTGTTTTAAAAAATGACTAATGTCGAATCTCCCTGGTGGAGCAAAGGGTTAAGCGCAGCACTATGAAGCTATCCAGAGCCACTGCAGCATGAGTTCAATGCCCAGCTGGGGAGAGTCCCACATGGCACAGCAGACTTCTCCTGCCTCACCAACTACTCCTCTCAGCGTGTATTTTAGTCTATCTGCCTGTTCTGCTCCCCACTCTGTCTCTAGTGAATCCTCTCACCGCCATATACCTCTGGCCTACACCACAGCTTGTATGCATAAATAAATCAATCTTTTTTAAAAAATGACTAATGTTAAATATATAAATAAAAGTTTCATACTTTTTTTTAAAAGGACTGTTAAAGATAACATAAGTGGATTCTTTACAAATAAAAGACATGCCAACTCTCAGCAATTTATCTTAGAGTTGTGAACATACCATTTAACTCACCCTCATTTTCCTCACACCCCATTTTGTACTACTTTCATCTCCTCAAATGTAGAACTTTATTGAGTTGAAGACTCACTAATATTGGGAGAATTTACCATTCATTCCCTTGCCTTCAAAAGGATATGAAGCAAAATCACTCCATATGCACAAAACACTAACATCGTAAGCAGAAAATGGCTTTTTACCTATAGCTCATGTCCATCAGGACAAAGGGGGTTCAACTTCTACAAATGATTGAGGAACTGAGAGAAGATCAATAAGTTATAACAATATCTCCTCATGTATCATTTTAAGAATTAGAAGAGTGGCTGGGACATAGAAATAATCTAAAAGAATAATCTAGTGGCTGGGTCTATTTGTACTTACTCAAGATACCAGAGATTTCCCAGGTATATAAAGTTAACTTGTTTATACTTACTCTTCATTGGTAAAATGAGTTCTTCTAGAGCTACACTTTCCTGAAAGCTATAAGGAAAAATTAAAATACTGTGAAGTAATAGGTCTTTGTATTTTTTGCTGATCCTTTTAATATGAAATATATCCTAGAACCCATAAAGTATTTCGACTTATTATCACTTCTATTTTAATCATTTAACCTGTTTTGCCTGTTGCGTGGATTTTTAAAGGAAAATTATATTTTGAGATAAATTATATGCAAATTACAATTCAGCAAAAATCATTTTTACTGTTCTGCAAATTTCAACAAAAATGTGTGGTTAGAAAACAGCACATTCAAGATGTCATATTTTATCCTCTCTTAAAAATCCCCTCATGTCTCTGTAGACAAACTTCCCCTGCCTCTAGCTTCAGGTAATATTAATCAGTAATCTGCCCGCATAGGTTTTCCTCTTTCAGAATGTCACATAAATATAATAATATATTATGTATTTTAATCAGACTTCACTTAATGCATTTAATATTATTCCTTGTAGATGCATGTATCAATAGTTTATTTACTTAGACTGATGAATGAGAGTCTACCATGTGGATATATTAAAGTTAGTTACTCATTCACCAGCTGAAGTAATCTGGATACTTTCCAGCTTGGGGCTAGTATGCATATAGTATCTCTAAACATGCACAGAACATTGTGTGTGAATAGAAGCATTGATTTCACTAGGGGTGATATATAGGAGTGCAATTGCTGATCATTTGGTGATTTTAAGTTTAACTTTACAAGAAATTGCCAAACTGTTTTCCAAGTAGTTGTGACACTTCATGTTCTGACTAGTGGTATAGGAAAGTTCTAGTAACGCCAATCTTTGTCAATTCTTTCTCATTTTGTTGTTCTATTTTTTTTAAGACCATTCTAAATAAGAATGAGATTGTGGTATTTACTGACATTTCCTAACGATTAATAATGTTCAGTAACTTTCTCATGCTTACTTGCCCTCCATAT
Organism: Scalopus aquaticus; assembly: GCA_004024925.1. Lineage (NCBI taxonomy): Eukaryota > Metazoa > Chordata > Mammalia > Eulipotyphla > Talpidae > Scalopus > Scalopus aquaticus. The sequence goes on along the minus strand of PVIJ01004016.1, from coordinate 17,422 downwards.
ACTATTTCCTGTTAACTGTTTGTTGAAACTCTTTATCATTATTTTATTGGACTTTCTAAAATAAGTTTTGAAAGATATTTATGTGTTTGATATACAAAATTTCTTATCAGACAGATATTTGGCATTGTTTTCTTCTTTTGGTTTATGTTTTCATTCTCTCAAGATGTCTTTTAAAGTGTAAAAATTTTTCATTTTGACAAAGAAATCCATCAATATATTTTTATGCTTCTGCCATCATAGCTAAGAAATATAATCCACAAAAGTTTATTCATGGAAGTATTATATTTAACAATTATATATGTAATAATGCATGTTACTTTTTTTTATTGTTTGAGGTATGGACCAAAACTCATTTTCAGCATATGGATGCCTAGTTGTTCAAACACCACTTGCTGAAAAGGCAATCCTTAATACTGCATTAGCTGGCATTTTGTCAAAACTCAGTTGATCATACAATTGTGTTTTCATCATTTTTGATTAGATTTTCTGAGTTCTAGGTATAAACTCAGGGTAGTTTTCTGCTTCTTCCCAAAAGTAGAGGGTTTTTCTTGTGTCTTTCTCCTGTTACAGTGGACGTTTATTTATAACCTGGGAGACACAGAAAATTGTATGTGTTCTAAACTGGGTCATTTAATTTGGGGTGAAGAGAGGAGCTGTTTTATTTATTTTTTTTTCCATTAAGAAAACCCGAATCATGGGATAGTCAATTCCCAACCTAGGCCTCACTACTAAGGGAAACCTGTTGCATTCTCTCCCACCATTTCCAGGTTTTCTTGTGAGTACACAGTGCATCATGAAATTGTAGAGTGTAACCTGCGTGTGTGACTCCCAGAGATTCCATGCTTTCATGCCAACCCATATTCAGCTTTAGAGGTTCATAAAAACATTAGGCATTAATACAATACTCTTGACCACTTCTCCAGAAAGTTTTCTTCTTTCCTACCTTCTACTCCAAGCTTTTCAGCGTTTATTCCCCCAATTGTCCTTGGAGGTGGTTATTTTTCTTTAAGTTTCTACCTAGTTGTTTTCCCTACAAATTTTCTCAGATGCAAGATAGCTATGAATCTATAGACTATCTGGCTTTTGTTTTTGCTGTTGTTCAAATCCTTCCAGCTTTCTATATCTGAATCAGAACCAGAAGTCCATTCAATTATTTTTTAATGCCCTCAGAAAGACACTAACATTTAGAAACTAGAGAATTTTCCATTTCCATAAAAATATGCAAAGGGTAACTCTATCAAAACATTAAAAGAAATGTGTACATAAACACCTTGCCCTAAAATCTCCAATGGTTATTAGGAAGTATACAAACTCATAGTCAAGGGCACTTGATCCAATAACCCTATATTGAAAAAGCTTAGTTCTTCCACAATCCATGCAAGAAACCATGTCTGTTTTTATTTTATTTCAGCATTTCTTAGCTGCATTGGCTTATTGTCTGATATTTATTTTAAGTTTCTTACATTTTCCTGTTCATAGTTATGTTCCATATATTACTAAAATTGGTTTTAAGAATTTTTTTTCGACTAAGCCCCATAAATTTATTCAAAGTAACACATGTTCAAATCACAGTTTGACTATGAACATAGTTTTTATCTTTCAGTTGTTCCAGAATGTCTACAGACAAGGTAAATTAATGCTAATAACCTATGCTATTAAGTCTAGTTAAATTAACTAATTAGCACATTGCTTACATGAGTAATTAGTAATTAAAATTCCTCTAGCATTACTGCCACTTGATCCATAGTGGCTAAGAATGCTGAATGTAGTGTCCAGATTGATGAAATTTAATACATAGTTCTAGAAACCTGGAAAAGGCAATTCCCACCCAGCAACCTACCCCCCAGAAAAGAAATATGAATCCTAATATAGTAATATTGATTATTTTTTAGTATCCTGCTAAAAAGGACTATTGTCTATATGGGACGCTCTGTAACTATGAATTCTCAGCTACCCACAAGGAGATGGATGATCAAATCTACAAGGTTTTAGGACACACAAGGGTAGCAACAACTTATCGAGGGAAGTGGTTTGTATTAGTTAAATGTTTGCTATAATCATGTAGCATAACAAACAAGAAAACATCAGTACATTATAAGAACAAATATTTCCTTTTTTAACCGTGGCTTTTGAGTTTACTGGATAACTTCAAATTTCAAGTTGTATTCGAGTCACTCATTCTGTGGCCAGTAACTGTCAAGAAATTACATCTCCAATGAAGAATACCTAAAAGTTTGGGTGGCAGAGGGGAGGCACAGATGGAAACATACAATATCTTTTAAAGCTTAAGCTCAGAACTAGCACATTGTCACTTCTGCTTCTATTCTGCTCGCCAAAGCAATCATCCAGCTAAGTCCAAAGACAATTAGATAAAGAAATAGATACTGTGCTCTTGACTTGGGAGGTGATGGTCATACAAAGGGTTGAGAGAGAGAAAAAAGAAATGTGGACAAATAAGTACCTTGTGGTACATTTAGGACCAGGTTGCATCAGATACAGAAGATGTGACTACATTTCATGGTGGGTCATTCTCCTGTGTCAGCTGCCTTTATCACAACAGTGTTAGTCTCACAGCTACAACTTATGTACTCATGGAAGGATTCTCCATGACTAACTGACAAGGGGGACAAGGACTTGGGCTTAAATCACAGATAAGTCAGTATGACATATTGGATTAACCTACAATAGACATGACAGCCACACTCAGAACAAGCCACGAAGAACTGACTGGATTTGGAACTCCTCTCTGAAAGAAATGAGAATGTCTTATGTTTCACAAAAATGAAGGGTTTTTATTTGAGTATGAAAGCTAAGTATAATCAAAGCCAAAGGTATCTCTGTATGGTCTATAATACAATATTTTATATGCCTCTCAGGTTCTTTTGGTCATTTTATCTCCTGGACATTTGCCCATTTGATCCATTTTAGTCACTAACGTGTTGTAGCAACTGATTACATGTGGTCCCTCTAAGCTTTGCTTTTAGTCTGACAAGATATAAATCAGGAGTCTCTGGATTCTCCCACCACTTCCAGACTTGGATAAAGTGCTACAATGCAGAAGTTTAGAAATTCATTTTCCCATTGGATACTAGGATAATGCAACTCAGATCAATCAGAGACAGGAGACAGCAAATAAATTAAATGTCCTCTCTGATTCCTTTATCTTATGGACCATGGTAAAGTACTGGGTTTTCAATACCACCTGCCTGGAGACAACTTATGCGACAGAGTGATGTACATGTCTGTTGACAAGCTCTGTCTCTTGGCAGCTTGCTGTGAAGCAGTGACTAGCATGGTAATTCATGATACTGCATTTGCTTCCATGTTATTTTTGCTTCATTTCCTTTCATCCTCACTTTTAATGACCTGAAGTTGCATCTCCCTACAGGTTATTAGCACTTAATTCCTGCTTCCGGTTCTGTTTTCAAAGTAACCTTAGTCAGGGCACCATTACACTGAATGAAATTAAAAATCATTGTGACACATAGCATTTACCTCTCCCATGTCTTGTAGAAACCCTTGTACACCAGGGAAAGTAGACAGGGAAAGGAACTGGTAATAGAGACTCTCTGGGGAGAGGAACTGAGTAATGCGGGAAGGAAAGAAAAATATATTAGTTGTTTGGAAGTAGAAAACAAGTCTGCATCACAAAATGCTAATAGAAATATACAAATCCTTATATACAGGAAACTAATCTGTCAATATACGATGTGTTTAACAGAGAGTTAGCAAAGGATACAAAACGTTCCTCATTGACACAGAATTTTTCAAACCCTAAGGAAGCCAAGGCACCAGCATTAAGTTATAAATTGGTGCAACCTTAGCTACATTTTTAGATTTATAATTTCCAAATGACTGCTTGTCTTTTGGACATTTTCCTACTCTGACCCTTTATTAATAGGAAAGGACAAGAGAAAGTGAGTAGTCTAGTTCATATTTGAAAAACAGGTCAACAAATATGGTCAAAGATTTTTTATAAAAAAGACAGACTGACAGCATTAAAGTGACACTTTTGACTTGACCTGATTTGACTTGATAATTGAAATTAAAAAGTGTTTAATACTGATTTCTTATCCCTTAAAATATTAGAAAATATTATTGTAATTGTATCCTATACTATTCATAAATATTTTTCTCTAGGAAAAAAAATACCGGAATTGCCTGCTGACTATGATCATGTACTTTACTTGGAAATCATAAAAATAAATTTGTTTCCTGACCAGATATTCCTGGTTTGTGTGTAATAATTCACTACTAACTTAATAACTGACATCATGGCGGGGCTTGCTGCACTGTCAACAGCAAGAAAGCTACCAGATGCCTCTCACTGCATCTAACTGCTGAGGTCTCATCTCTTCCTAATTGTCTAAAGAATGAAGCAATGTTAGGGCTAAATTTACAAGGTGGAAATATCTAGAGTTGTTGCCATTATAATAACAGAACGCTTCCTAGTTATAAGTTTTGAGATTAGCATTTCTAATAAGGGATTAGGTTGCAATGTAGGAAAAAGAAGATATATTTGAAAATGCAATGAAAAAGAATTAAAAAACGTTTTCGGTGAATAACTGCTAAGTAGATCTTGAGCTATGCAGGCTCAGTAGCACTGCAAAATTGACTAACTTTTTAGCCACGAAACATCTAAATACAAAAGAATATGTTAGCTACCAAAATAAAAGGATAAAAATAAGAAAATGCATCACATGGACAATAAAAAAATTGGTTTTTACAAATGTGACAGATAAAAAGTTATTGCTACCAACCATATGTTTATACTGAATTGGACATTCTGTCTTATTCCTAAACTCTGTGTTTAGGACAATATTGGTTAGGTAGGAATCAAGAACTAGAAATTATGCCCAAGACAGAAAATATATTTTCTCAGATTTAAAGTTACACCTCTCCTAGATGCAACATAAATTGTTACTAACCAATACTTACAAAGAAAATGTTCTGCTTTAAGAGAGAAATCTAGTCATGATAACCTTCATGCCCAAAATAAATGGTCATTTCAAACATAACTAAATTAACTTTGTATCCAACCATCTATAGCATGGCACTGTCATACACCTCCTTCTTTAATTTGCTCTGGAAGGGCTTCCCTGGTGGCGTAGTGGGTTAAGTCTCAGCACTATGAAGCTATCCACAGCCACTGCAGCATAAGTTTGGTCCTAGGCTAGGGAGCTTCCCACATGGCCCAGCAGACCTCTCCTGCCTCGCCCACTGCTCCCCTCAGCAATATACTTCAGTAGATCTACCTGTTCTGCTCCCCACTCTGTCTCTGGTGAATCCTCTCACCACCCCAAACTTCTGACCTACACCCCAGTTCTTGTATGCATAAATAAATAAATCTTTAAAAACTATTCATAATAGTTAAGGTTCGGAACAATCTAAGTCTCCACTGATGGATGAATGGATAAAGAAGATGTGGTATATGTAGGCAATGGAATACTACTCATGTATAAAAACAGAATGAAGTCTTGCCACATGTGGCAACATGAATGAACCTTGAGGGAACACTGCTAAGCAAAATAAGTCAAATACCATAGGCCTTTCCCTCTATATGGAATCTAAAAAAAAAAAAAAAAAACAAAATGAAACTAAATAGGACCAATAGAAACAGAGAACAGATGTGAGGGAGTTGGGCGAAACTGGTAAAGAGGGTAAAGAGATGCAAGCTTCCAGTTTCAAAATAAATAAGTTATGCGTATAATGTTCACATGTTGATGACAGTCAATAACATTGTACAGTATCCTTGATGGTAGCCAAAAGAGTACATTCTGAAAGTTAACTTTGTTTGGTGATGGATGGCAACTAGCCTTAGATTGGTGATCATTTCACAATGTATACAGTATTACATTATTATGTGGCATATCTGAAAGTAACATGCTGTTACATACCAAATTTACCTCAATAGAAAACTTTTTCAAAAAACAACTCTGAGGTAGCAATAAGTGTAAATTATTTGCAACCATATAGATGCTGTTACTGCAAAAAAAATTAAAGAAATAACTGCTCTGGCATTTCCCCCCAATTCTGTTTACAGGGAATAAGCCTTGTTCTTAATTTCCAACTCACTTATCCTAATTACCCTCAAAGGAAATTAGTGTCACTATTTTTATAGGGGGAGGTGAAAATAATTGACCAGATTAACTGATTCTTAGAGGTCTAACAATATATCCAGTTGAAATGACTGAAGGGGAATAAGAAAAAGAAGCAGTAGTCATCCATGATGCCAACTTCTGAAAAGTTCTAAACGAGCCATAAGGGAGCAGCAGAGCAAGTACCGTGAAAAAGCTTTCAGTTCACTCTCTGCATGAGGTCATTTTTTGTTCCTTGCTATGCTATACTCTATACCTGAAAAATTCATTTGGAAAGTTAGTGAAGATAGAGCACAAAATCTCGGAAAGAGAACCCATGTATGCACAGGACTTTTCCAGTAACACATCTCCAAGTACAAGAGAGAGAAAAATAAAGTGATGAAGAAGTCACTGGTCCTTGAGATCAACTACTTTCCTTGCAGCTCAAATCATAGTCTACTTACAAGTACATGCTGTTAGCGCTATAATACCTATTTCAAAGACTTTCAAATTAATAAGTAAATCTCTCATATTTCATGGTGCATAATAAATATCAATAATCATTTTACTATTTGGCTATTAAGGCTGCCAATCATTTCCACATACACATAGGATGACTCTATCTGAACAACTTACCTCCTGCTGTCATTATCAATACAACAAACAGGGCAAAATGTAAGATTTGTCACTGCACACCAATCTCAATTCTGCCATTTCACAGGCCCCACGATTTCAGTAACAAAAGGAGTAACACACAAGAAAAGCAATCTCGCCTATCCAACATGGCCACCAACCATCCAAAACCTTAACTGAGTCTGGATTACCTGTGACTTATAGAAAACAGTTACTATGTGGGACTATCATTTTGTAAATGGTATTTATGATATTCATTCACTTCCCTGACACCACCTATGGTCACTGCATTTCTGTGCTTGTATCCAACCTCTCAGTGTTTATAATCAGTGGGGCAAAAAAGCTCTAACGCAACTAGACTCACCCTCAAATATATCAGTGAAATTCAGTTTGTCAGTTGTGCTCTCAAAAACGCATATGATCTCTACAGCATTAATGTTAATATTTTCTTGTTTGGGAGAACAACTGTGACAGTTTAGGTTTTGGATTCTTTCCCAAATGATCACTGATTTCAACATAAATGTTTATTTATGAATTAAAAAAATGCCCATTTAATATCCTTATAGCCATCTTTTGTATGTAGAATTGCATGACCAAATAATAAATGGCATCTATTGGCAAGTAGGTGCTTGTTTTCATTCCATGCAAAAAAATGAGAAAACAGATGAAAAAAAAAATTGAAACACAAGAGCAGATGTCAGCAAAAGCCTTCAACACTGTGAATCTTAAATGAATTTCTCATTTACATTCTACCTTCTTTATGGACTTTACCATACAGGAGAATGACCTGCAAATGCCCATGTCCACAAATTTTTCTCTGGGGAATCTCATTTACAACCTTTTATTGGTTCTTGGGTGCATTTTCATACTTTTCACAGTTTATTTCCTTGTTTTAATTATTTTTTATTAGAGCATTGTAACATAATGTGCCTGGGGATGTTTATATGTTGCAAGATGTTCATTTGCAATATAATTGAACTCATATTTTTCTTTGTCCCCTGTGCAAAGGTTAGACTTTGAATTTTTGAGTATTATAGCACTTCTACTGATTGCCTCACAAACTTAATACTCAGAATTGTATATATTTCAAAAATACAATAATAACAATTACATAAATATTTCACATCATGAAGTAAAATCCTAGACACAATCACACTGGATATCTATACAGTGAATCACTCATATTCCTTGTAAGAGAAAACAGAAAAAAAAAATCACAAAGGAATTAACTGGAAAGATGGGTCTAGGAAAGCTGAGACTAATTCTTACTACACAATTAGCTAGTTTGTGGTTTGGGGCAAGTTCTTAATATTTCTAAACCTGTATTACCTCATATGCACTTTAAAAACACAGGATCATTTTGAGACTCAAAAGAATTTGTGTATATAAAACTCTATTAAACTTTAGAGCATCATTTGTGTGTGATTATTTATTGGACATGTTCAAAGATGGTACCTAAGTCTGGAATGCCCAAAAGAGAAGACATGAAAATCTTCTTTTGGTAACATTTGCTTGATGTTTTTATAAAAGTGCACTTGCAAATGCCCTCCATAACAGTACTTTTAAAAATATCATGCCCGGGCCTCCCTGGTGGCGCAGTGGTTGAGCGTTGCACTGTGGAGCTGTCAGCGGCGCACGATGCGGGTTCGACGCCCAGCCCGGGAGAATCCCACATGGTGTGGCAGACCTCTCCTGCCTCGCCCACTGTTCCCCTCAGCAGTGTGTTTCTGATCTGCCTGTTCTGCTCCCCACTCTGTCTCTGGTGAACCCTCTCGCCACCCCACACCTCTGGCCTGTACCCCAGCTTGTATAAATAAATCTTAAAAAAATAAATAAATAAATAAATAAATAAAATAAAAATATATCATGCCCATGTAGATCACCTCTAGACCCTGGTTTCTGGAAGTCTGGGATAGGGACCATGATTCAGAACTACTAGGTCCAGGCCTGTCCTTTAACCATCGTCCCCAGTCCAAGACAAAGAAATAAAGAGCTTCTACCAGAATGTGAATGAACACAAAGTATTTGGTGATGCAGTTAATTTCCATCTGGCTGAAACTTCTTATCCTAGTGTGAACTGGCAATCAGTTCTGTTGGTACTTTGAATAGCGCTGCCATAGACTGACAGTGGGGTAAAGCATATAAAAGTCACTCTTTTTTCATTTACTCAGTATATTTGGAAGTATCAATACTATGAACTAAGACATTTACATTTTAATAAAATTATTTTGAAACCTTCCGGAATCTTAGCAATCTGAGTTACTGTACCATAATTGCCAAATACACAACCAGCATTATTTTCTGATTGATTTTTTAAAAACTCACATTAAAAAATACAGAATGTAGGGCCTCCCCGGTGGCACAGCGGTTGAGCGCTGCGCTGTGGAGCTGTCGGCAGCGGCGACACGAGTTCGATGCCCGGCCGGGGAGAATCCCACATGGTGTGGCAGACCTCTCCTGCCTCACCTGCTGCTCCCCTCAGCAGTGTATTTCTGATCTGCCTGTTCTGCTCCCTGCTCTGTCTCTGGTGAACCCTCTCGCCGCCCCACACCTCTGGCCTGTACCCCAGCTTGTATGTATAAATAAAAAATAAATCTTTAAAAAAAAAAAAATACAGAATGTAGTAAATTCCATAAGAGAAATCTAAACTATGAATGTGATTTTTCTTGACTAGAAAAAACAGGGAAGAATTCTTAGAAGAGTTAATATATACAAAGGACATTAAAGAGTAATTAGAATTTCTATGGTTTGAGACACAATCAAGAGGTCACTGTGGTATCATTTTTATCAATATATATAGGTTTGCATTTAAAGGATATGAAATTTGAGCTGTGAAGAATATGAACCTATGGACATAATGCTATCATACAGTTTTTCAAAGTAAAAAGTGAAATATATTTTAAAAATTCAGCATGAAAAAAAGATTTTAAGAATAAAAGATCTACATTTGTATATCATCTCAGCTAGGGAAAAAGGAAAAAAGTAAAAAGGAGGAAGGTTAAAAATTACTCTAAGCCATTGAATTTCAAAGCAAAATTTGCAAAAGTACAATTTAGCACATTTCTTATTTATAAAATTAGATATATTTAGAAGAGGATGGGGAAGTACAGTGGCTGCTATTGCTGTGAGCATTGATTTTCTCTATCTCCTACCACTGCAAGCAAAATTACAGCTCTCAGAAATCTGATTGTCCTCTGTTAAACACTATAATTTCTGAAATAATTGGCCAATAAATAACAACATAAATTAATTGTTGTATTTAAATACTAATGAGATTCATTTCTATTGAGCTTGGACATATTTCACAGAGGCATTAATGTGCCTCAAATCAAGGGAATAAACTAAACCATGACAGTCCTGTGGACATTTTTAGCTTGTAAAGAGTACATCTTTGTGGCGATATCTAAATAAGTTTGCTTTATATGGAAATTCGGGTGTGTTCAAGACACTGAGCATATTTTTATTCAGAAAGGATTTTTTTTTTAAACAGTTGGGTTGCTCATTAGGTTGTAACTAATGTCATGTTTATTTTCATATGCAGGTAGGAAAGTAACATGAGTAAGAAAAAAAAGAAGAGCAGCAATAAAGGAGAGAAAAGTTAACAATGCTTCAGGGGAAGAAAAACAATTTTCCATCCACATTTCTAAGTTCTTGGCTGAGACACCCCCTTAATAAAAGACAGGTTAGTAGGACAAAACAAACAAGATCTCAACAACATTTACACCTCCTGTATATGGGGGAAGCAGGAAAAAAAAAACTCCCCCAAAATGGTCTAAGTCACCTCCATGGATAATATCTTCAGCTGAAAGCTAAGGATGTTGCAGTAAAGGGAAGGCCCACAATGGGCAGGCAATAGAAAAGACACAGTAAACAAGTAAACAGTAAACAAGGACACAGGAAAAAAACTCCCCCCAAATGATTTAAGTCACCTCCATAGATAATATTTTCAGCTGCAAGCAAAGGATGTTGCAGTAAAGGGAAGGCCCACAGTGGGTGGCCTCTAGAAAAGGCACAGCAAACAATATAGTTATTATGTAGATTTAAGGTGCCCCTTTACCAGTGATAAGAGAAAAAGAGCTTTGGTTATCCCTCCCTCCCCAATTTGGGAGACAACCTTACAAAAGGATTTTCCTTTACCCATGTGAATGTATCTTACAAAAGAGAAACTTCTACACAGTTTTCAGAGCTTTTGTTTGCTGTTTCCTAAAAAACAATCAGCTCAGATAATACTTATGGGGCCTCCCTGGTGTCTCAGGGGTTAAAATCTCAGCACTATCAAGCAATAGCCAGCCACTGAGACATGAGTTCAATCCCTGGCCAGGGAGCTAAACCACATGGCACAGTAGACCTCTCCTGTCTCGACTGCTGCTCCCCTCAGCAGTGTATTTCAGTAGTTCCACCTGTTCTGCTCCCCATTCTGGCGAATATTTCCCCCCTCCCCCCCCAAATCCTTGGCCTACACATCTATCCTTATGCCAGATATACATGTTTCTGGGGTGACAAATTTTGCCCTCCTATAATGCAAAGCTAACAATGGAGCCATCAGTACAGAATTCTTTCAGATAGGTGGACAAAACATTCAGCAATCATTTAAGACTGAGAAAAAAAAAAGCAGTTTGCTAAAACGAAATATTGTGATTTTAACAAATCTTTGAGTTTACATATAAAATGTGAGTCTAATTCTGGTTATTTTACACTTAATTTCTATTATGCTTGCAGAATCAAAAAAAAATAAATCAGAAGCACATCACCACATGTAATTTGATTTACAGCTCCACTTAAGTAAGAACTGTCAAAAGACCACAGCTCAAAATGTTAATCCTTCTGATGGAGGAGATATAATGCAAAGTAAGATTAGAACTAGACCCACACAAAGAAGTGGGGGTAGAAGAAATCAACATAACCATCAGCACAATCCCTAAGTGCCAGCTCCTAAATTACAAAGCATAGGTAGGGCTTTGTAGGAGCTAGATGGAAATTGAGACCATTGCAGAATCTCCAGTCTCTTTCCTAATTCTAGCTAGCCAGTAAATAGACAGCCAGCCTCAAGGATGAGCCCCTCCCAACTGAAAGAGGGCTGTATCAGTGCCACCCATGCAAGAACTCGGGGCAGCCATTTCTCTGCCCACCTGTGCCTATGCAGGTGCTTTCCTTTACCAACTCTTTCTTCAGGGGAGCGGCCTGCCTGTCTGCCCGTGACCTGCACCATGCAGGCCTCTCAGCAAACCTGCCCCTCAGCAGGGCAACTCTTTCTGCCTGCTTGTATCTGTACAAGTGTCCTTTATTTTCTTGTCCTAATAAACCTGTCATTTAAGTATAACTGAGTCTCTGTCTCATGGAGAAACTTGTCACGTGCCCCTGAAGGGAGCTCTGGTGAAACCTTTCCCAGAGTGACCCCAAGGACCCCACTCTGGTCTCAAATCCATAGACTCTAAAACAACATCACTTCCATTCTAAAAGTAAGTCAGAAGAGCACTTGGAATACATTAAGGTTCATTCAATTATAATATAAAAACACTTTGATCTAAAAATGGATTTCCATTGGGCCTCCCTGGTGGCTCAGTGGTTAAGTGCTGCACTGCAAGTTAGCTGCACTGCGAGTTAGACGCCAGGCAGTGGAGATTCCCACATGGCAGTGCGGCAGACCTCTCCTGCCTCCCCCGCTGCTCCCCTCAGCAGTGTATCTCCGTTGATCTGTCTGTTCCGCTCCCCACTCTGTCTCTGGTGAACCCTCTCACCACCCCACGCCTTTGGCCTGTATCCCAGCTTGTATGCATAAATAAATAAATCTTTAAAAAAAATTAAAAATAAAAATGGATTTCCATACTTTCTATTTCACATTCAGCTACATAATAGATTTGTTATTATGGTAAAGGTATCTGTATACTTGCTTTATTTACAAAATATGTGTTAGTATTTCTATGGACTGTAAGTACAATATAAGTATAGAGACCAAACAGGTGTACTAATGAGACAGCCCTTGTAAAAGAAATTGCAAGTTGGTAGGATGAGATGCCCCAAGTTATTTGAACAGGTGGAGCAAATCACGCACTGGCAAGCCCTGGCCAAACAATTTGGCCTACCACACTGACCATGAGGCTCCATGAGAGACAAAAAGCAATAGGTCCTGACTAATGACTATCTCATACTTTCCTGGAGGAAGAAGGCTGAAAGCCCACATGCTATATGTGCTATTGGAATACAACACATTGGTGTAGCCCAACCCAAAACAAGCTATGACTCTACTCTCCTCCTCCACATCCTGTGGACTTACCCTTTAAATATTTCCTCCTAACTTCCTTCAAAGGGCCACGCTAAATTTTCCTTTACTTGTACTGGCTCTCTATAATAAAGCCTTGCTTGGCTGAACTATACTGAAAGCTCTGTGGTGAATACTTCCCCTAGAGGGCAAAGGATCCACTCTTTTGGGTCAGGGCCTGCAACAGTTTCAAGGTCTAACACTAAGTTGGGAGCTACTGAGGTAAGATAAAATTACTTTTTCATCAAAGTGAACCACAATCTAAACATTGAGTTATCAGAAAGATATTTATGATAATATCCATTTTCAAGGTGAGAAGAAGCTTTTCTCTAAACCTCCAGGTTCTTCTTGGACTGGATGAACAATAAAACAGCAGAAAATGGCAAGAGAAAAAGACAAACTTAATTATATACATACAGGGAATCTACATAAATTTTGAAGTTTCATTTTTGATTGAATTCCATTTTCAGTCAGATTCTATTTTCAGTCGGATTCCATTTTTAATCTGGGAGAAGAAGGTTTATATCCTGAACCAAGGTAAGAATAGGAACTTGGGATATCAAGGAGAGAGTTGAGGGAATCACATGATGAGGAGAGTGATTCAGTTTACCCTGTCTTATAGATGGGTGTCTGCATAGGAAGGTCATCTGTGGATCTAATCCTACCTCTAGATAATACTCCCAATCTTCATTCGTATGGTAATTGAGTAGAAACAGCTTCTCTAGTTAAAGGAGGGCCAATAGCTTCTAATTAGCCTCTAGAGTGTCTCTTAATCTTAGCTGAAATCATCCATATTCTACATACCCAAGAAGCAATCTCTGAGGAGGCATGTTCTGAGCCTATTCACCATAGAAAACACAGACCTTAGACTTTCAGGAAATATTGGTGTATTCTGGTAATCCAAACTCATCCAATAACACAATCTGTGCATCAGACTTTGCTTAAACACCCCCAATTTAATGATATTTGGTGAAACTCACCAGTCACCAAAAAGCCAAGGTCTACCTATCAATCCTCATTTTTCTTAAGAGAAAAAAAAGCAACCAAAAAAGAAAACTTTATTACATCTACTCTATAAAGACTTCATCACAGGACCCTAGAGAATGATACTTACAGAGTCAACATAATATTTGTTGAGATTCCCCATGATCTACTGAAAGATTCATTAAGGTGGGCAAAGAAAGAGAATGTTGTTAATGAGGTTGATTCAAAGTTTTCACGAAAAATCAATCTATTTTTATTTTATAAGTGTTAGCCATATACCAGGTATTGCTTAAGACATGAACATGCAAAGTTAGGTATGATCTTTTTCTTAATGTAGCTTTTGGCAGAAAGGCAGGTAATTTAACAAATTCTTAATTACACATTGGATTTAAACTATCAGCTAATGTCATTGCGATGAGCTTTCTCAATAACGACAATAAAATCCAAAGTCTTCCCCAAGACCACACTTTATCTTGTATCATGTTCCACTCTCTGGCGGCAGGGACCCCACTAGATTGCTTGAGATTACCAAGTACCTTCCCACTTGAGAAATTTTGTACAAGATGTTTCACGTTCTTAATGAATGTTCTATACCATGGTATTCATATGACCTATTCTTTCTCACTGTTCAAAGTCAGCTTGAAAGAGGTTTTCAAATTAACCATTTCATTTTGTAATCCCTGTAGCTTCACATATAGTTATCTGATACAGAGGGATCTCATATGTTAGATACCCAGTTTCCTCCAGTGATCACAGATCCAAAAAGATTGCCTACGTCGTCTTTCTTCCTCTTGGGAATGCCAAGGTTCCTTCTTTTATTGTTTTCCATTCCATTCAGAAATCGTCCTTCTGTTACTTATTTTTAGATTATGTCTCCTGGCAGACTATCTTCATTATATTCCATCTGATAATACTGCAATTTCTCCTTTATTTAGGATATTTTTGCTGACATAGTAGTCTGGGTTGTCAGGGCCATCATTTAAGCACTTAAAATCTTTTTTTCTTTTTTTTTTTCAGTTTCTTCTGGCTGCCATGCTTTCTGATAAAAAAAACTTCTCTGTCACTTGAATGGATTGTCCCCATATGTAAGGTGTCCTTTTTTCTGGCTCTTTTTCCTTTTTTTTTTTAAATCTGTTTTTATCAAAAGCTTACATATTGTGTTACATATGGATTTCTTTGGGCTTATCATGTTTGACTTCAATCAGTTTCATGAATATATAGACCTGACTCATGCCAAATTTTGGGAGTTTTCAGTCAAAATTCCTCTCAGTATTTTCCAACTCTGCTGTCTCTCTTTGCATTCAGGGTTCTGATGGCATATATATTTTGTTAGTCTCAGAAGAGCCTGAGGGTCTACTTACATATTTCAATCTATTTTTAATAGTCCTTCACATTAGGGTAAAACAAAACAAAAGTACAAAAATGGATTATACAAGTTAATTCAAAACTAAACAGAGGAAACGAATAGAAGACAAATGGAAAACAGCCAAGAAGATAGCATATCAAATTCAAGAATATAACTACATTGAATTTGAACTGATTAAACATAACAATTTTAAAAGACGGAGATTAATAGATTGCAGAAAACAGCAAGATCCAGTTATATGCTGTCTACAAGAAACCAGCTTTATATATAAAAACATGATTAAGTAAAAAGTAAAATAATGGTGATAATATAACATGTGAATATTAACAGAAAGAAATCTAGAGCAGTTATAATAATGAAAACAGACTTATGATCAAGAACACTATCAAAAATAAAGAAAAGCACTACATAGTGATGAAGGGATAAATTCTCCAAAAAGACAAAACTCCTAAATGTTATACACCTAATAGCAGAGCTTCAACTACATGAGGCAATATGTGGTAGAACAGAAATGATAAAGAGACAGATTACACTTAGATACTTCAAAATAACTCTCAGTAATTACTAGTTAGAAAAAGTAGTAGAAATACATGTATTTCAGAAAATAAAAAAGAACTAATTGACATGTATAAATGTTTCATCCAACAATTGTGGAATATATTCCTACAGAACCACAGTAATTAAAGAAATAAAATAAGGAAATACTACAAATAATTTTATATACAAATATTCCACAACTTAGAAGAAATATGATCCTTTAAAGACAAAAACTATTAAAAGATTGTCAATGACTCAAAAATAGATGAACAGTCTATTCTCTATTAAAGAAATTACATTCACAGTTAAAAGGTTTTCAAATAACATGTACACCCACCCACACACACACACACCCACCCACACACACACACACAATCTTCCAGGCCATCATGATTTACCAATAAAATCTAACAAATATTTAAGGAAGAAATTATATCATTTCTACACAACTATTCCATAAAACATAAAAATAAAGAATGATTTGTAACTCATTTTATTTTTTTAATTAATTTATTTTTAAAATATATATTTTTATTGTTATTTATGTCTTTTACATTTTGTATTATTCCCCTTGGGTAGCCCACCACCAATTCACCCATGATCCATCTCCATGGTCCCTTGTGTTCTTTTCTATTCCATTTTGTGCCCTTTTCCTTCCCTCCCCCCGCCTCCCCCCCAGCCCCCCCCCCCAACACTGATTGTCTCTCTCCTATTTGGTTTCCTTATAGTCCTGTTATAAGTGAAACCATTCGATATTTTTCTCTTTCTTTCTGGCTTATTTCACTGAGTATGATCTCCTCTAATTCCATCCATGTCGCTGCAAATTGCATGTGTTTATCTTCTTTGAATGCTGAATAGTATTCCATTGTGTGTATGTACCACATCTTCTTGATCCAATCATCTATTCTTGGACATCTGGGTTGCTTCCATACCTTTGCTATTGTGAACAGTGCTGCAATGAACATACGGGTGCATGTATCCTTTCGGATTAGTGTTTTTGTGTCCTTTGGGTAAATTCCCAAAAGTGGGATTGCTGGGTCGTATGGAAGCTCCATGTTTAGCAGTTTGAAGAATCACCATACAGCTTTCCATAGTGGTTGGACCAGTTCACACTCCCACCAGCAGTGTAGAAAAGTTCCTTTTTCTCCACATCCTTTCAAGCATTTGTTGTTGCCTGTATTTTTAATGTGTGCCATCCTCACAGGTGTGAGGTGGTATCTCATAGTGGTTTTGATTTGTATTTCCTTGATTATAAGTGATGTTGAGCATTTTTTCATGCATCTGTTGGCCATTTGCTTTTCTTCTTTGGAGAAGTGCCTTTTGAGCTCTTATGCCCATTTTTGGATTGGGTTATTGGCTTTGTTTTGGTTGAGTTGTGTGAGTTCCTTGTAAATTTTTGTTATCAGTCCTTTATCAGATGTATTGTGTGCAAAGATCTTTTCCCAGTTGGTAGGGTGTCTGTTAGTTTTGGTTAATGTCTCTTTTGCTGTACAGAAGCTTTTTATTTTGATGTAATCCCATCTGTTTATCTTGTCTTTCACTTCCTTCGCTTTGAAGGATGTGTCT
>PVIJ01004015.1:0-124629 GCA_004024925.1 Scalopus aquaticus | reverse complement strand
TTCCCTCTAATTCCATCCATGTCGCTGCAAATTGCATGTGTTTATCTTCTTTCCATGCTGAATAGTATTCCATTGTGTATATGTACCACATCTTCTGGATCCAATCATCTATTTTTGGACATCTGGGTTGCTTCCATACCTTTGCTATTGTGAATAGTGCCACAATGAACATACGGGTGCATGTATCCTTTCGGATTAGATAATACACCTTACACTTTCACCAAAACAATGTGTAAAGCTTCTAGACTGAGTACGATCAAAGAAATAGCTCCTAATAGTTCCAAATAAATCCACTGTGGCGTGAAAAACCGGAGACTAGATGAACACGTATTAATACGTGAGCGGCCACCTGATACTGGTGACAAAAACACGTACTAATATATGAGCGGACCACAAAGTGTTAAGTGCAGTTTTGGCTCCCCCAGAAACTTAAACCAGCCAATCAGGAGTTGCCTAATCAGTATTAGCTAGGTAATGTGCCTGATAAGCCCTGCCTCCCCACTTAGGGGAGGTCCCCAGAAAAACCAATCCACTTTTTGACTAGTGCGACTGACTTGTTCCTTCTCCCTCCCTAGCCTCCTAGACTTATACAAAAGTGCTTCTTTTTGTACAGCTCCTCGGAGCTCCTTTCTATCTGCTAGATTGGAAACTGCCCGATTCATGAGTCACTGGATAAAGTCAATGAGATCTTTAAAATTCACTCAGGTTGAATTTGGGTGTTGTCGCTGTTGTTGTTTTAAAACAATAGGCACAGTGAGTCTGCCTGTCTGAGAATACAACCCAATAGTCTGTGCAATCTTCTGAATGAAGCTTTGTAATCCCCCTTCCCAGGAAACATTTTAATATTCTTCCCACTCCCACTCAAAATGTAAGTATGAGCTCACCAATGGACAAAGAAAAAAATGCATCTGTTTGCCTCTTTTACTTTAATTTCTCATTCAGTTTCCAGAAAAGACACAAAAACAAAGGTGAAGGTATCCATCTTCAATGATGGAGTAAATACCAAATTAAATATACTATTGAATTTGATTGGGAGTAAAATTTTAAACTGGGCTTCAATGCCACAGCGTGACTTCAGTGTTTTCAGGCATGAAAAAGCATGCAACTCTGTCTTATAATTGCATGCCTCATTGCATTGTGAAATCAGTGGTCAAAATCCAAGTGTTTCAGAAGTATAAAGGCAAAAGGAATGCACCCATGTGGTTTCACTGCAATAGAATCTAGTGAAATTTGACTTTGTGACATGTACAAAGATGGTTTAGCCAGGGATTTTTAAAAGGTTTTCCTGTGGGTTCCTATGAGCTGGCCACTCACAGGCAACTGTGACTTATTTGCTATCTGCAAATCATAGCAGAGCATTCCGAGACTACCTACGGACAACAGCCCATATCACGAGGCAGGCCCAGGGACACCTAAGCTACTGCTGACCTGATTAGGTGATTATCTCCAAGGTAGTCTCCGGATATCTCTGCCTGTGATAACATCAAATACTTTGCTGATGCAAAGGTGTCTTGACGTATAGACATCCCCTTCTCTGTCCCTCCTAAACCTTCAGCCCCCATGCCCCCGGGACTTTATTCCTCATACCATTGTCGCATGATCAGCTTTTAGTAGACTGTATGTTTCCAATAAATGGCACAAGAATGTCTGCTCGAATAGCAGAGTCTTGCCTTGCAAACCGGCTCCAGAACGGTTGTGTCCCTCATGGCGCTCTAGCCTCAAAGCAGCAACAAAGTTCCTGTCGCAACATTCCCAATATAATTGTGCTATGTGTCCTAATGCGATTCTCATGTATATTCCAGTTGAGCTGAATTAA
Source organism: Scalopus aquaticus (assembly GCA_004024925.1). NCBI lineage: Eukaryota > Metazoa > Chordata > Mammalia > Eulipotyphla > Talpidae > Scalopus > Scalopus aquaticus. The sequence goes on along the minus strand of PVIJ01004015.1, from coordinate 122,813 downwards.
GAGTTGGGGACCAAGGTTCTCATCACAGATGCACACCAAGAAAAGTGCAATACGAATAGTTTAGGGTTATTCCTAGGACATAACACCAAGTACTCATTCACCCCACAAGCATTCATTGAACACTTACTCAGTCCAATCTCACACAGAAGACTACAAAGGTCAGAGAGGATATCACGGCTATCAATTCTACCGCAAGCAATGAAAATCTCACTTGGGAACCTTACAAGTTTGTTTTGTGAGATACTCAGAGATTTGATTCAGCTTCTGCTTTATCCTGAAAGGGAGGAAGGGAAGGAGGGAGGACAATTTGTGTATTCTTTCAAAGCAAAAGATTCCAATTTTTTTTTATGTAGAGATATTAAAGTACCCGCCCCAAGTCCTAAAAAAATGTAAATCTATTCAGAATATACAATCTAATTTTACTTTTGCCCTCAAGAGCAAAGGGAAAATTCCAGACAGGCACACTGGCCTGTGGGCTTCAAATTCCTGTTCAAACCATAGCTACAAACTGTTTCAGAAGGGGAAATGGAAGCACAGTGATTAGCACATGAAAATGTTTGGAAAAGCTGGCAGGCTTCTTCTCCTAAAAGATCCCATCCACCACAATCAACCCCTGTTACACCCCATCTTATTCCCTGGTTTAATCTCCATCATTTTATTGACTCAGTGTGTGAACAGGAAATAATCATCTAATAGTTTTATCAGGTTAAGATTAGCATCTACTCTGTGAGCTGGAAGAGTGAGAATAGATAACTCTCTGGAAATGTTTCACTTCATTAAACAGTAAACAAATTCACCAGAATCAGTAGAAACAGACAATTGCCTTTAGGATAAAAAATAAAAATCCTTTCCAGATGATGGCTGCTAAGATGGAAACTATTCTGGGGGGAAAAAAAAAAAACTGTGGAAAGTTAGGAGTGCTTTAAAATACTTCATCTAATCCCATTTTAAATTAACAAAAAAGATTATACTCTACTAAAGTCTATCCCAAAAGGGGGGTGGGAATGGAGGTGGGAGTGGGGTGGGGAAGGGCAGTTCTTATCTTAAAGCAAGTTGCCCAGAGGCAGGCAATTCATTCAGGAAGCACTCCAGAGAGGCAGGCAAAGGTTGCATCTAAGACAAGAACTCCACAGGGGGTAGTTTCCATCAGATTCCTTGGTGAGCCCAGGGAGGGCCCCTAAACCTGCGGAAGGGAGCAGTTCTGGCTCCTGGTAGCCTTCCCTTTGGTTAGGGCCCCCAAGGAGGTCTCAGGGCCCAGGCACTCCTGTCTGTGGGGTAAAGGGACTCCAATCGCTTGGGGGACATCCTTCAAAGAAAAAAATGCAGGAATTGTTAAAAGCAAAAGAATACTGATGCAGACACTGACTCAGGAACAGTACTGAGGGATGAGACTGCTGGGGGGCTCCGCTCCGCACCCTCTGTGATCTCGTCTTGTGGAAGATGAAGACACAGAGTGTGCCATGGATACACCCTGAGCAGAGCCAGGCAGCAGCTCTCAGTACTGAGCGGGCTTGACCTTACCAGATGCTAGCTGGGCACGGAGGTTCAGCCCCTGGCCCTCTTCTCTAGCCAACCCTCTCCCTAAGGGAATGTCTTGCAGTCCCATGGATTTACGTACCATCCAGAACTCCAAATTTTCATATTCAGACCTAGAGCCATCCTGACCTCCTGAATTCACAGTCAGCTGCTAGATGGCTATGGGGGGCATCCCACCTCAACCTCTCACCCCCATTCCCAGTCCCAAATTCCCCAGTGCTTCCCATCTCAGTCGTGGGCACCAGCTAGCTAGTCTAGATGGAAGTTCAGGGACCATTCTTGATCCCTGTCTTTCCTGTGACCTCCCACACTCAAGCAGCCACCACCTCCAGTCTTCTTTCCCGCTCTCCACTCCAGCTGCCATCACTCTGCAACCCCAGCTGCCCGCACCGCTGCCTCCTCACCAGCCTCTGTGTTCATCCTTGCTCTTCTCTGTCCACAGGATCCTGGGGTGAAGGGAGAGGGGTTTGTGCCACTAATTTCAAATGTAAATCAGGTCATGCCACGCTGGTTCACAGTCTTTCTGTGACCTCCTGTTGTACTTGGCTTCTACCCTGACTCATCACTCAGCCCTTCTCCCTCTCCATTACTCCCCTCCATCAGCTGGCTTTCTCCCTGGCTGCCAAACATGCCAATCTTATTCTTGCCCTTAACCTTGGCAATTGCCACTTGCTGTCCTCATATACTTTTTTTTTTTAAGATTTATTTATTTATGCATACAAGAACTGGGGTGTAGGCCTGAGGTGTGCGGGGGGGTGAGAGGACTCACCAGAGACAGAGTGGGGAGCAGAACAGGTAGACTGACTGAAATACACTGCTGAGGGGAGCAGCAGGTGAGACAGGAGAGGTCTGCTGTGCCATGTGGGTCAGCTCCCTGGCCGAGGATCGAGCTCAGGCCTCAGTGGCTGGCAATAGCTTGATAGTGCTGAGACTTTAACCCCTGCACCACCATGGAGGCCCTGTCCTCGTACTCTCAGGCTGGCTCCCTCCTGTCTATCCGGTCTCTGCCCAGACACCACACTCAGCAAGCATGAACGTCAGTAGTACACCAGCCCCCCACCCATACTCACCCTGCATTGTCTCCCTCTGGAATCATGGACACTTATACCTTCTTGTCCATTTATTGGTTTCCTTGCACAAGATCACAAGCCCCATGGGGGCAGAGATGGTGGCTGCTTAGCCACAAAAATAATCCCCAGCATGTAGACCAGCACAGATGGCACACGCGTGGTGTGAACCCAATGGAAGACCTCAAAATATGTTTGTGTTCACAGTCTGTAAGGAGTGGCTCAGGTGGCTCAAGTTGGTGAATTATTTGCTTTTTAACATTTATTTGCTTTTTTAACAATTAATTTTAGGACTAGAGCCTCCTTTAGTCCCCTAGCCTGGTACTCCTGCTTGGTTACTCCTGGTACTCCTGCCCAGTATCCCCAGGATACCCTGTAATAGTTTTTTTTTTATAGATTTATTTATTTATGCATACGAGCTGGGGTACAGGCCAGAGGCGTGGGGCGGCGAGAGGGTTCACCAGAGACAGAGCGGGGAGCAGAACAGGCAGATCAGAAATACACTGCTGAGGGGAGCAGCGGGCGAGGCAGGAGAGGTCTGCCACACCATGTGGGAATCTCTCTGGCCGGGTGTCAAACTCGCGTCACCGCTGCCGCTAGCTCCACAGCGCAGCGCTTAACCACGGTGCCACCAGGGAGGCCCCCGGTATCCCCAGGATACCCTGTAACCCCCCAATGTAAACCGAAGCACAAAAGTTGCCTGGTTACCCCACAAGGCCAGGGACTGGACTCTCTAATTCACCAGACCCAGGGTAGAGAAACAATAAATATTTATGAGTCAAAGAATTAATGAGTAAATAAATGGATTTTTAAAAAATCTGTGTCATTATTCTTGTAGTTCAAAAATTTCTCAGGATGCTTCCTAATGTTACAATAATCCTGGACACACAGGATATTCCATCTTTAGGAGGGAAACTCAGGTTCTATCTGAGATGATATTCATGAACAGTGCTTCATAAACTATCTGTGGTACACAAGTTTTTGGTTTTTGTTTTTGTTTTATTGTTTTTAATTTCCAATCGATTGTGAGCTGATGCTTTGGTCCATAGCCCATTCAGCAAGAGAAGCCCACCAGCCGCTTCTGGAATATCATATTAAATGATGAAAGCACGACTAACCGCTTACTCTCAATTTCTGCACTTATCTTCTGGTGGACCAGTAACATACCAGCCTGAAGGCTGGCCCAGATTATTGAAGGACATCCTTTCAAATGACAATATTGCAACCCTGGATGATTGATTCCCTGAGAGCCACTGCCTTACATATCCAGACCTAACACAGCAGTTGTTAATCCCAGGACAGCCAGCAGAGGACGAGAGTGAGCCCCGAGAGAAAGGGGCAGAGCCTTGGGGGCTGAAGGTGGGCTTCCCACTTCCACCCAAGGGGTCCTCCTTAACTGGAAGAGTACAGTTTCATTGAGAAAAGGCCGCCAATGCTAAAAACTGAAAATAGAAAACCACTTATTTCCTAACATTTACTTTACAGATGAGATGAGGCCAGAGAAGTTACGAGACCTGCTACCCAAACACTTGTAGGTAGATACATAGATTTTTCCTTGGGCTTCTAAGTTGGAAAGTTGAGACTGAGTTCAGTTTATTTATTTATTTTTTTCAGGGAGTGGCTCAGATCTAAAAGGATATGTCTAAAATCTAAATGCACGTTACTTTCAGGAAGGGAACTCTGAGTATCTTTCCTTTGCACATCTCAGCCTTTGGACCCGGTGCTCTCCGGTGGGAGAAAGAATCTTTGGGTACCTCATCGGATGGACAAATGGGTTGGTACTTACAGCCCTGTCAAGCACAGGCATAGTCACAGGACTGACTCACTGCTGAATTTTTTTCGAATTCATTTTTTTTAGAAGAAACTGTAAAGTAATTTCTATCTTCTATTGTCACTTGAAATTTGGGTTAATGCTAAAAGAAGTCCCTGAAGACACACCTCAGTTACTCGTGATCTCTTGGTAATTGCGGGGTAAACACATATGACAGAGAAAGAAATCCATGCCACGGTGAAATTACCTAATTGACTGTAATTAATCTAAATTGTGCAACATAATCCACTAACTAAATAGCACCGTGCTTGTGATATACTTTTCAGATTCTCTACCCTGACATTCTTTTTTATTCTGTAGTTGCATGAACTGCTCAGAAGATCCTTAAATGGCCTCAGCTTCATTAAGGATAAAATGGAAAGTTATTTGGTTGGTTATGGAGAACAGCTTTAACGCCCACAAACACCTCCCCTCCCCCTCCCATCACACAGACAGCATCTTTGCAAATATTCCATTTCACTTACTGATGGTGGAAAAAAACTGCACTTAGGAAGTAATAACAGCAGGAGCATTAGCATGACTAAAGGTAATTACCACTTTGACTACATCAGGTTTATTATTTTAAAAAAGCACAAAAATAAACTCTATGAATCCTTCCACAAAAGGAAGTTAGAACTTCCTTGTACCAACAACAGAATCCTCCTTTCCTTTGATGAATTATGCCCAAGATTAGATGGCAAGTGACAGTCCCGTCTGTGCTCAAATAGACATTAAGGAAACTTACCGAACTTTCAGTCCCCTAACAGACAACACAAAAAGAAAAAAATCACTTCTGATTCCTTTACTGTATATAGTGTTTTTTTTTTTTTCTTAAAATTCCTTTAATCTGGGGCCTCCCTAGTGGAAGCTCCCTCCCTAGGAAGCTATCCACAGCCACTGCAACACAAAGTTCGATCCCCGGCCAGGGACTTTCCCACATGGCGCCGCAGACCTCTCCTGCCTACCCCGCTGCTCCCCTCAGCAGTGTACTTCAGTCAATCTGCCTGTTCTGCTCCCCACTCTGCCTCTGGTGAATCCTCTCATCCCCCACCCCACACCTCTGGCCTACACCCCAGTTCTTGTATGCATAAATAAATCTTTAAAAAAATTCCTTTAATTGGGGTTCTTTGAAAACAAGTGGTTAAAATAAGGATTGATTCATATAGAGCGGGCATAAATAAGAAAAAGGTGTTAAAGGCATTAGTCAAATGTTCTTTTTTTTAATCTTCATCGCTGTACCATGAGGAGGAAAGCTGGGTGGACGGGGTATGGGGTTGCTCCAGCTATTTCTGCAGCTTTCAAATAAGTCTAAAATTATTTCAGAATAAACACTTAAAACTGCACTGCCTACTCTAGCAGCTTATTTAAGTAATATGCTCTGAGAAAAAAAGGAAGACTTTCTTTAAATCTTCCACTCACTCCCCCCAATATTTACAAAGAATCATTGCTCTTATTCTCACAGCTTTTAATATTAGTTAGTAAATGGTGAAATTTGTAAATTTTAAGGCATTTGTGTTTTAGAAAACTGTACTACACAGAACGTGTCAATTAAATGGGTCAAATTATTGGACAAGAAAAGACAAACACACAGAAGCCAGGAATAGAGATCAAAAAGCCAAGGAAGTCATGTAAGAAGCAGGACTTGCTGATACCTGTTACGCTCAAAAACAGACTCTGGCTCTCTAAACTGTCAGCTTGCTTTTTATCCCTTATGACATGCAGCGTGTGGTCCTTCAAAGTGGGGGGGAGGGGGAGTATGTGTGGACTTAGCAGAATGGAAGCAATTATAAGGACAGGGAGGATCGGGGAGCTCACACCTTCAGGCCCAGGAACAGAATGTGACCCCAAGGTAGCTGGCAAAGGCTTCACTCAACCCCAGAAGGCTGCCCCTCCCCAAAGGGATTCAAAACCACATTAAAATGGGAGCAAAACAAAACACCTGCGCAGGATAAACAAAACAGATCTACAGGTTTGCAGACCCTAATCCAGGGCCCTTCATTTAACAGATGAGGAAACTGAGGCCCAGGAGAGAAAGTGTACCCACGGCCACATAGCACCTTTAGAGTTGAAGGACATCATAGCCCAGTTAACCTTCATGGTTTAAGTCTTGCTGACAAACTCTTGGTACATGGAAAAGAGAAAACTTGTTGGTATTGGCCCTGGGACGAGGGCAAAGGGTGACATAATAACAATTGATGCTTGCATAACTTCACCTCCTGGACCCTGGAGGGCTTACAAACATCCATTCATTCATACAGCTTCCTTCATGTGAAATAGGTAGGTGGTTTATTTTCACATCATCATACGGTGGAAAACAAAGACACAGTTGCCACAGAAGCTCCCCTGGCAGAAGGTGGCCAGCAAAGGGCAGGTGTTGGCAGAGCCCTGCCCCTCGGCCAGGGGACCCAACACCTTCTTTGTGCAAATAGTGTCTACTGTAAACAACTTTCTATTTTATACTTCAACAAGCATTGGGGGGAGTATAAAAATACAAACAATTTCAATAAGTACCGAAAGTCCCCCACTCATTCTCCCAAATACACACTGACCATCCTCCCTTAGACACCCCTTTAAGAGTTTGCCTTTATTTTCCTCTGGCTGATACTAGCACGAGTTGGTCGAGAGTCCCGCTCCGAAGTCGACTACAATCGGTGGCAGCAGCTGCCACTGTAGTTTTCTTACGTTCAAGCTCTCTTCTGCTCACACGTGTCCTTTACAACCAGGTGGATGTTGACTTCACGGCTCCCTTTGCCAGCCACTAGGTTGTGGTGCCTCGTGTGACCCAAGTCTCCTCACCACTTAAGTGGGAAAATATTTGTGGAGTGTTTCCACACCCAAGGAACCACCTACCCAAGCAAACCACGTAACACATAAAACCTAAGATAACACATCTATTGAAAGCAGCAATGACACAGCCAGCAGAAGTCGTTTCTGGGGAAGGAGATTGGAGGGGACATTCTCGCCACTTGGGGTGCCATTGCCTCTGGAGCAGCTGCTGCAACACAAATCCTCAACACTGTGTTTGTTTTGCATCTTTTGTTGTAAAAGCAAAATACTCTCATTGGATTTCTGGTCTTCTGTAAAAGGTAAGTGGTAAAATGAACTTCTGAAAAGCAGGGGATCCGGTAACTACTTAGGCTTTTTCTGGGTGCTACAAAAAAATACCTACCAACAACACAGCGTGTGTGTGTGTGTGTGTGTGTGTGTGTGTGTGTGTGTGTGTGAGTGTGTGTGTAATCATAAATACACAGTTTCTACCAGATGAGAATGCTGATATTGGGGCTTTAAAAAGGACAATTCTTAATGATTCAGCCTAATATAAGAGATTGAATGAGAACACCAGAAATGTCAAAAATGTCATCTACACCACCGGGGGATGGTGTAGATGAGCAGATGAGTTTTGAGCTGGAGTTGAGGACCATGGAGAGAGGTGATGAGGGGTACATGAACGAGCGCTGGGCTCCTAGACCTGCAGCCAACTCGATGGAACAAAATAGTTTCAAATAATCACAGCCTTTTGGCCTGACCCTGAGCAAAATGACATCTGCCTCTTCCTCATCCCCATACCCATGTGGTCACTTTCTGACTACTTTTCACTGTCCACTCACTTCTTTCCACCCTTAAGCTGCCAACACCCTCATCAAAACGTTCGTCATCACTTAACTGAGTTATAGTAATCACTTCCAAGTTCCCTCAACTTCCTGTTTCTCCCTCCTCTCGACAACAAGGAGCACCATATTCTCCACAGGGCAACAAAAGCACCCTTTTTATGGTACAAATCTGACTAATTAAGCCATTATGAGCTTCCCATTTCTCGGAGAATAAAGACAAAACAAGGCCTATGAGGGGTTCTGTGTCATGATGGCTCTGTCCCCGCAGCCTCACACCCCCCCACCCCGACACCTGCCTGCCCTGACGGCTGGTCCCTCAGTCCCTACCCCACAACTACTTCTCCTGGACACCGCAGGACCTTTACTCATGGACTCAAGGGCAAGATTGGCATGGGAAGGTCTGGAAGGCTTCACCTCAACCCAAGTCTCAGAGAAAAATGTTCTCTGACTCCTTGATGAGATCACAGTCCCACCATGCACTGACTTAATAAGATGGCAGGTCCTGGCAACAAGCCAACAAACGTGCATGTCTTTCTCAGTCGTTTACCAAAAACCAGTCAGAGAAAGGGGCCGTCGCCCCTCCCCTGACACCTAGCAAAACACAGCTAGTTTATAATATAAAGCAGAATTTAATAAATGATAGTTGAATGAGTGAATGAGCAAATCCCAAGTGAAATGTGATTGGGAAGCTCCAGGTTTAAACAGTGTCATTATTTAGACATGGACTGTAAAGAGCGTGGAAAAAGAAACCCGTAACTGTTAGCAAGTGCCGTTTGCCCCAGCTGACCAGTATCCAGTGATTACTGGATATGTTGGCTTAACAAAAATCTCTTTATAAACACGAGGAAGCCACAAAGTAAAGAAGATATTCATGTTAAATATGGACTACCTTAAATATACATGCAAGTAAAAGTTCCCCAAGGAAAGACGGGGGTTCACCCTGGGGTCAAGTGTAGCCAGGCCTGCTCTGCTCAGCCCGCTCTGCTCAGCCCAGGTCTCCAGCGTGAGAAATGGCAGGCTTGGGAATGTGGGTTCTTCTGGCCACTTCCCTGGGATTAGGGTCAAAAGGAGCAATGGTGGTGGAGACCTGGCTTCCACTTGCCTGCTGAGGGACCTCAGAAAGCCTGTGAACTTCTCTGATTACTAGTTTTCTCTTTTACCAAAAACTACAATAACAATAACCACCATCCGAGGTGGTAGTAGCTCAGACTAAATAAAGTGAAACCCCTTTCAAACTTTTCACAGCTACAGAAATACTACAGATTGCGATGGCTGTTATGGTGAAGGCTGTAAATACGGTCTTTGGTCACTTAGGGCTGCTTCAGTCTGAAATGCACCGCGATGCTTATTTTAAAACTTTGTGTTCAGTGGCTTTGATTCACTGATGAGACACAGTGGAAACAACATTTTCAAAAATTCTCATGTCAAGCTCACAGGTTGTCTTCATTTTAATTTTTTGAACCTAGTTTTTTAGGATGTGGTCCTGAGAGCACGTCAGTGTGGTCACTGAAACCTCAAAGCACCCCATGAGGTGGGGGGTGCCGTTTCTCCAACTTGCACGGGAAGAAGCCGGGGCTTCAGAAAGTTAAGTGTGGTGGCTGAGGCCTCACAGCTGGTACTAATAGCCACGCGGGCAAAGGTTTGCATGCTGTGTAAACTGCCAGAGCTGTTCGAAGTATTTTCCGGGTATTAACTCACTCTCCTCACCAGGCTGTAGAGCAGCGCCCGTTACTGCCCCCTCTCCCAGACTAAGGAAGGGAGGCCCAGGGAGGTAGAAGTAACTTGTGCAGGTCACACAGCTGGGAACTGGCAGAGCGAGGGTTTGAAGCCAGGCAGAGCCCTCCCCTGTTTATTCAGTGCTGTACTAACTCATTTATGGGTGGTTTTATCCTGCTCTCTATTGGCCTAACTGAATTTTCTAGATAGATGTTTACCTATTTAATAATCAATTGTTATTTCATACACACTTTAGTCAAGGGAATTAACAGTTCCTTGTCTTTTATGCAAGACCCACTAAATATTGCGCTACTTTTTTGTGGTGGCCCAGTGTCAATGTTATGAATGAAGTACTTGATTCATTCTGCCTCTAGTTTTTATTTTAATTTTTATAGGAGAGTTTTATTTCAGTCTCTTTTCTGGATCTGAGATTGCCTCTTTGACTCTGCTGAGGGGTTGTAAAGGTAGAACCCACATCAATAACTCTTCCTAATATAAGAGTTAATACGTTATGAGTTGAGGTCAGGTCAACTTCATAGACTTGAGTACATGACTTTATCATTACAATTGCAGATTTCAGCTGAGATGAGGGGAAGTCTGGCCCCTAGATAAGGGTCTGTAGTTATTTCACCAAATGAGGAATCATCTATTTTGTACAGAGCTTAATTTCATGTTGTTGTTATTGCATCGTCAGACACATCAGGCATATATGTGAGGATTTTTAAAATTCACTTCCTAAAGAAGACCAAATCTTTAAAAACTATTAGACTCCTTTCCAAACCCAAGGCTCACATCCTGCTGTGGAGCTGACATCATCTGTTCCCCCATCCCACTTTATTTCTGTCTCTTTTTCCCAAGTAGAATGTAACAAAAAGCTGTATTACATGAGTTATATCATATATTACATGATATAACTCATGTAATACATAAACTCCATTTACAGGTGAGGAAACTGAGTGCAGAAAGTGAAGTCACTTGCTACAGGTCCCACCTGCGGCTGTGGGGAAGCTAGGATTGGAGCTGGCAGTCTGACTGGAATGTGCCCTGCGCCACTGCTCTTCTGCCCACCAGAACCCCAGTTCTAAGGGAACAGTGACTTTGTTTTGCTCATTGCCAAAAGCTCGAAAATAAATATTTGTGGACTGTATGAATGACCTTCTAGCTCCTCTCCACCTTGCTAAGTGCTCAACTCATGTCAGGCCAATTTTGGCCTCAAAGTGTCATTGACTCTACCAGGCAAAGTAACATTTCGACCCTTCTTTCACCTCCTCAAGGCTTCGCTGCTTGCACTTTCTTTTGACTCATCCTTTTCTGGCATGGCGCCCTGCACCCATCTGACAGTCAAAAAAATACTGAATGAATGACTCTCTTATCAGTAGAGAGCAGTTGACAATTGACATACACAAGTGTGTGATCAAACAGTATATTGTGACAAGTTATAAGGTGATGCCCTAGAAAGTGCACAACTGAACCAAAAGATTTGATTTTCACCTTTTGTGAAGCGACCATAGAATTTTCATAGTGCCAAACATGTGAATATTTAGTAAGTATACAGCACTAAGCATTTGATAGGGATTATACACATTTAGTCTTTAAAACAATCCTATGAAGCCCGTTGCACAGATAAAGAAATTGATTAGAGCCCACTTTCTGTGGGCTGCAGAGCTAAAATGCTAAAGCCAGAATTCAAACCCATGTATTTTTGAGGCCAAAGTTTCTCTCTTACAAACCAAGGCATGAAATATAGACTGTGGACTGGAATACCATGTATTGAAAAACAGTCTTGAACTAAAAATAAATCCCGTAAATCTAACACTCAGCTTTAATAAGCAAAAGTTTCATTGGCCAGTCCTTATTTCTGACATTTCTGGAACTAATAAGGATATCACAAAAAAACAGTAACTTCCCATTTGAGAGATTAATTCATTTACTGGTGCTTGTGGAGGCCAAGTGCATGGCACTGTGATGGTCTATGGAGTCTAGAAGAGGAAGCAGACAACTAATGAATCAGGCAACACCTAGAGAGTGATTTGGAGAGTGTGGGGTTGGAGAGGTGCAAACGTAGAGTCCATCCCAGGCAGTGTGAGCAACAGATGAAATGAGCAACAACAACAGGTGAGCACAAGGGAGAGAATGTGAAATGCTTTGGGAACAAGATGAACTGCAGTGGAAGGCCCTAAATTACAGAGTTTGGAGTAGGTCAATAATCTTGGCAAGAAATGAAATGTCCATGTATTTCTCATAAAGATCAGTCTAATGATGGCAAGAAAAAAATGGATTAGCTAGGGCCAGATTAGAATTAGGGAAACTTGAGGAGTATTGAATATAAACAAGGGGCTAGTGAAAACTGTAATAGAGTGAGAATAGAGATGATCGGATTGATTTGACAGCTATTAGCAAAGTATCACCTTGATAACAGATGGAAATGCAGAAGAGGCAGTGTCAAGTATATTGAGCAGGAAGTGACTGGGGTAACTGAATAGAGGCTGGTACCCACCATAAGGAACAGAGAGGCAAAGGGTCTGGTGGTGTGGGGGAGGATGGTGCGTAGGGTTGCATGTGTGGGATTAACTGGCTGCTGGATTTTGGGGTGGGGAGCTTAGTGGAGCAGTCTAATATGGGAGGAAGCCTTCCAGTAGTTAGCAGAGATGGTCCTCAAGACAAGGAAGTGAATGGTCTCACCCACGTGCAGCTTGAAATGTAGAGGGGCACTCCCAGTAGCATCAAATTTGGAGAAAGCAGAAAAACATGCCTAAGGGTTTTATGACTGAGCCTCCAGAGATGCCAAGGCAGACTGGAAGAGACATTCAAACTCCATTTAGCCATAATTCCTCCTCAAGCTGAGGAGGACTTAACACCAACCCTCGACGCAGACGCAGTGACTCGCCTGCCCCTCGCACTCTCTGCCCCCAGCCAGCCTCCTGTCGAGTGAGCCTGACTCCCTAGGCCTCGGCTGTTCCACAAGGCCCTGTGGGCATCTCCTCGGAGACCATGCCTTAAACCGCGCACCGCAGAGGAGCGTCCTCTCCTGCCCTACTCACCGCGCCGGAGGGAGGGTCCCTCCTTCAGGTCAGTCTCTAAAGCGTCCCGCTCATCGTCTCTGAGGCTGCCTCCCGCGACTCCGAATCGGGAGGGGGCCTGTCCCGCCTCCCCCAGCCCAATTCCTGTCCCCTCAACCTCGGGGGCACCACTGCCGGCGGCACCGTTGGCTTTTCAGTCAAAGCCTCCTGTAGGCCACCAACCGGCGCTGGTTGAGCCAATGCCAACACTTCTTCCTCCGCCTCGCCAGGAAGCCTCAGCCAATCGGAGACAGCCGTGCTGCTGCGTGCCGAGCGCCTTAGCGACGGGTGACGCCTGCCCCAGGGTTGCCCAGCAACCAGAGAACGCGCAGCTTCCAGCCCCAAGGCTGCAAGCTGGGGAGCTGGGAGCAGGTGGTTAGGTCTGAGCAGCAGTCATCTCACCCAGACCGAGATAGGTTTCCTATGCACCATGTGCTTTCCTGGGCTTGGTGTCCCCAACTTACAGCACTTGAAACGAAGTGTGGGAAAGTGCAGCGTCACTTTAGGGTGTTCAGTTTCAAGAATTTCTATGACTAAAAATCAATTATCTTCCAAAGCAAAGATCTAGTTTGAAAAGAATCAGTGCAATATGCCTAATTCTGCATTAAATATTTTGTTACTCAAAGACACTGCATGCCTCGGGTAATGAGAATATAGTGTTGTGAAAGAATGAATGACTGGGATTCAGGTTCTATGTGTGGTACACGTATCACTAATTTCTCTTGCAGCCTTGGGCAACTCTCTTCACATTTTGTGAAAGTTTGAAGCTTCTTTCCACAGATGCTCCCCAGTACACACACAAATTGCATTAGGTGATGCCTTAAAAAAGATCCTTAACTTCACATTACAAAGCTTTCAAAAATGAAAAATACTGAGTGCTCATTTTATGCCAAGCTACTTGCCAAACCCTGTCCTAATTATTTTACTTACACCTTACATGATCTGTTAAATCATTGCTTCTCATCCCAGTTTAGAGAATTCTAAAATAGAGGCACAGGGAATTTCCAAAGTTGCCCAAAATAGCAAGCCTAGTTAGTAAATGGAGGCCGGCTGGGATCTACAGTTTGGATCTAATGCCACCATGCTTCTTGACAAAAATAAATGCAAAAGAAACTTTCAGATAAAACTTTCAAAACCAAGGCAATTTTCCTCCATCTTACTTCCAAAAGTTATCAAACTGGTGAAAACTTGTTGGTGCAGAAAACGCAGGAGGAAGGTTACAGATATACCAAATAAATAGCCACGACCTGTAATTTGCTATTAAAAAAAAAACCCAACAATAACCAATAAACATTAAAAACGAAGAAAAATAAGCCTGGAGTCTGCGGGGGTTCAGTACTAACATGCCATTATGTAATGGGATGTGTGCTCATCACACTGCAAAATTCTATTCTAAATAAATGGCTATTTAAAATAGGGAAAAGAACAGACCCGTCTTCTTAAAAGGACTTCAATATTTCATTAAAAAAATTAAAATACTCATTATGAAACACACATTAGTTTCATCAATTCCCCCAGGTTTCAACCTCTTTTCTGTGTCACTGAAGCATGAGTATCAGGAGGCAGGAAGCAGAAACCACTAGTTTTCCTCACCCCATTCCTCCCTCCTCAAGCTGAGAAAGACACGCACTCCTCTAATAAAGCATAAAGACAAGTGTCCAACAACTAATTAAGTAGACTTTTATTGCTTGTTCAAACTTCAATAACATCTCCAAAAAATAGTTTTCTTCTAACAATTATGAAACAAATTTGAAAGGCAGGATCATTCACATTATAGACTTGGTAGAGACTAGCACTTCATATAAATGAAAAATATCAGTTCTACATTTTAAATGTTTAATTTACTTTGGATTTTATTACAAAAGAACATTGTCATTGTAATTATAAAAGTCATAAAAATTAGAACTGTGCTCTGAAATTATAACAAGCTATCAAATATTATATAAATGAACAATGAAAATCAATTTCTATTTATTTAAACGTAGTAAACACTGGAAGTTAACCCTTCCCTACAGAAGAAAACGTTTTAATACAAAGCAATAAAAGAAAAACCACAACACAAAAAAATATTAATCAATGCATGGAAAACTTTGACTGAAAAAACTGGGGTTTATCAATTACTCTTAGTCAACTGCGAAAGTCAACATGTGGTAATTAAAATTTAAAAAATGATCTTTAGATGATTCTATTTCCAACTATATTCTCCTGTTCTCCTATCATTGCTTATATTACTTTTTGAAAAGCTAGAAAAGAGCCAATGTTACATTAAAATCCCCAAATTTTGAATTTTGAACACTATTATAAACTTTGAATGTCCTTAAAAGTCTTTAAATTTATGTTCTGAAAAATAAATAATTGTTGGTCTAAACCAAGACATTTCACATATTTGTACTGCATTTACTAACAATGATGTGATCTACATAAATATATTTAAAACATTAAGTTATTTAAACATTTTTGAATTACAATGCTATATTAATGGCTTACATATCTGAAATCTGAGCACATTAAAACCGGATTCACGTGTTAGACTGTTGGGCACGTTTACAGAACTGACATACATGATATTAACTTTTAAAACAGCAAGTTCTGGTGTTAGACTTCAGTTTCAGAAACTTTTTTTTTTTTTTTTACAGAATTTTGAACCTGACTCAGTGAAAGGAAAAAATTAGAAAGTTATTATATACATACATAAACTTTAAAGTATGTGGAACAAGCAAATGTTTTTTGATGTCAAAAACCAAAGTTAATAATTTTGAGTGGTAAAGAAATCTGCTTTATAAATACATATATTAGCACATAAAAATTTTTCTCCTACACATTTTACAGAAAACTTGGCAAATATGAACATTGGTATGCCACAGCTTTTTTTAAACTTAAGAGATTTAAAGTTGATAACATCATTCATACAAATTCCCACACAAATACATTAAAAGACTGTGTGTTTCATTTCAGAATGTCTAATATGATTATATATACAGAATCATACTTTTATCATAAGGAAGTTCAATGTTTTCTCAAAAGCTGCTATTTTAGAGTGAAACAGCATTCAAAAGAAAGTAAATTTCAGACGGTCAACATCAGGATCCATTATAGTCTTTGTAAACAGCATTTATAAATAAATAAAATAGGTGGAGAGAAGAATATCCTGAGATGGCTCTGTGGCCAGGGTATTCAGTAGCACTAAGCTCCATTCTGGAAACCAAGGCATCTAAGAAAGTGCAGGGCTGTTTATATGAATTTATTTTGCAAATGGAATATGTACAGTTTGAATTATTTTGCACCTTGAGGTAAATCAGTACATAGCAATTACTACTGCTCATTTACACCTATATTAAGGCAACATTTAAAAATCAACATATGTAGTAAATTGTATTTTTCACTGTCTTGCAACTGAATGCTATTATCCATGATTGTTATTTTTCAAATAGTGGAAAAATATCATTACCACATAAAACAAGCAGTTAATTACTTAAACAGGAGTTACCTTTGCTTTTCAATGGAGTAGTCATATCAGATTATTTTGTAAGTCAAGTAGTCAAAAGCAAACAGAAACCATTAACAATCAGAAACAGAGTAAAAACATTTTTTGAGTGCAAAGTATTTTGTAAGTTATGGTTTTTCTGGCACCAGACAATTACTATACACAGTTAAATAAAATCACAGAAACACTATGATCCCAGGTAGTTTTCAGTTTAAATTTTAAAATCACTTGCTGTAAAATAAGTACATTTGTTAACCCAATGATGTCCAGACACAAGGAAATTATGTGAGGAAATCCTCCTGTTCAGGTCCACCATGGGAGTTTTAAAAATAGCAGCAAATACTGGGGTCTTTGGAAATGCTGCTGCTGCTATGAATAAAAAGGAATCACTTCAATGGAAGCTCATAAACAGTAACAAGCACCGCGGGTAATACTCTCTTATCAGTTGCCGAGAGAGTCAAAAACTCTTTCAGGCAGTATCAAATTATGCCAGCTATATTTTGTAAAGAAAAGTAGCTATATTTCCAACTTCTCACCTTAGGCAGAGGTTGTATCCATTATTTTAACTAGAATCTGACCATATCGTCTCAGATGGGGTAATTACTTATTTAAGTAGTTAGAATGCATTAAAAACACTTTAAAATTACTAAAATACCAGCTTTTGGCATTCCTCATGATCCTTGAGAAGATCAATTCTTCATATTTATGTACTTCAATTACAAATGATTAAAGAGAACTGAAATCTCATAAAAATTTTCACCCTAATATTCACATCACATTTTTTATATTTCTGTGGCGTCTCAATACTTATTTGGTTTTTATACACTTTCCTCTTGCCAAATCAGTTTCACAACTTCATTCATCCAGTCCTACAGGCTTACAAGAACATTTATTTCATGTGGAGCTAAGAGTATATAAAAGATGACTAAAAAAATGTGCTAGAAGTTATAAAGCTCAAAACTCAAACACTAAATAACAAATACTAACAAAACAGGAAGAATGCCATCAATCTGAGCGATACATAAAATGTTTAAATTCCTTTTAAAGTACAAATGTGGCAGTGCTTTATATCAAAGATGTAAAATCTGTCAGCTGCATTCAGATAATAAAACATAAATGCAAGTGAGCACCAACTATTTACATTAACAGTTTACTCTGTACTTGTTACCTTTTCAAATGTTTATATAATAATTAAGCATATCAATTAAAATAAATAAAATATTTAAAAATGAAATCACCAAAAATAATCTATTAAATACTACCTATACAATGGAAAGAAAACAACGTAAACAGAAAATGAAAGGAAATTCTTAATAGGATAAAGTAATACTGATCATAAACCCAATTAAGAGAATTCTGACTCCTGATTATTTAATCATACTACGTAGAAAAATACCAAGAACTTGAACCTGATATATACTAAACCACATACATTTTAAGTGAAAGACAGCTAAGGCAAAGAACAGAGTGGGCATTCTGGGTTCTATGAAGTACTAGGATCAGAAAAAATTCTACAAAGGCAACAAAATGTATTATAAATTGGCATTTTACAGCTTCTAAAATTCATAAAGTTATAGCTAGTATGGGAGCTAAATTATAAAATCACCTGCAGTTTTACTTGCCTATAGAATGGCACTCTAGATGTAGAGGTTTCTAAGATTTATTTTTCAATTAAGAAACAAAGTTCAACACTATTGTTCTTATTTAGAAAGTTTCCATTGTTCTACCTCTATAGCTAAAAAAATTCCATCACTGTGAAACATGATGGATATCTACATAAATGAAACACACACAGAGAAGCCATGGCATGTCACCATTTGTCCCACAGCACAGGCATAGACCTCCTGTTCTTCCCAAAAAGCATGAATAGAAATGAAATAAGTGAAAAAATTTAGTAACTCAAGTAAAAAATCATTAATAGATGCACAAAGTACGTATCATTTAAGATTGGTAAGAACTGCCAATGATGAACAAATAAATTTAATGAAGATTGAATGCATTTACCTACATCTTTCTATTGCAGGAAAAAATTTTCCAACAGAATATTTGAATAGTAAGAACCATGTACCCCACTTCTAAGAGATCACTTCATTATATACAGTCTCCACAGTGCTCCTAACTTCAGACACTACTTCAAAAATCCCAGTAGTCACGCATACACAGCATAACATACAATATTGTATACGGTGACATGAAACACACACATTGTGTGTGTGTGTATGTATATATATATCTGTGTATCTCTCTCTATATATAAAATTCTTCTTGGTTCAATTCTATAACGAAGTTTCAGCATCCATGTATTTCTTTGTTGGTTCATCTTCAAGATCTATTTTCACACTCTCAGGTTTTTCAGGGCTATTTAAAACAAAAATGAGGTATTATATTCTAAACATGGCCAACAATAGATTTCCACAGTCTTTTGAAATGACTACAAATATTATAAATGTATTACTTGCTATTATTATTGTACTATTTTCTTTTCACACCACTAAACTTAACTGGAAAGACAGTATTCGCGGGTTTTTTTTAAATGGATGTTTGCCATTTACAATTGAAGAGGGGTTCCTTAAAACTGGTCTGTGTGAGACTTTGTTCATTGGTTTTACTTTATCTGTGAACAGTTATAACATCTTTTATTTTATTGACAAATTAAATACAAATTAATCTTTGTTAATATAAATAAGCATCAAAAAATTTTACAAAAATGTAACTATCTTTTCTCTCTAAATTTGTTTCCAAATACATGATCAAACACCTACTAGAAAATAGGGTTTTCGGGTTACTATCATATGTGATGATTCCATGTATACGGATTTAACTGGTCCAATGATAACACATGAATATCTGGATTAAATTTTGTTTTTTCCAAAGTATACAAACACTCTATGGTTTGCTGCCTTCTCTAGGCAAAGCTAAAGGAAGGTCCCCTCCCCCTCATTTTTGCCTTAAAATCATTTTTGTCTTAAATAATATAACCCAAACATTCTTTCTTTCCATGATTTTGAACTGAGGGAAAACCTGAATGAAAGGCAGAAGTATAAAAAGACTTTACTTGTATCATAACTACACTGCAAATCTGGTCCTGAAATGCTGACAAGGCATAAGAAATTATTTAGTGCAAAAAGAGTAGTTAGTGGAATTCTGGCTGCATGGAATAATCTAAAATGACTAAGATCTTAAAAAATTTTAAGATCAAAGATAAAAGAATGGAAACAGCCGAGCTTGAACATGAGAACTCAAGAAATGATGGTAGAGAAGGAAAAAAATTGTGACAGAGAGCAAGTTGGAAGAGTAAGGTCCTAAGAGGGGGTAGTGAAAGGATGAGAAAAAACCTAATCAATTAGTATCCAAAAAGAAGGTGGCCCAACAGACAATAACTAAACAGAAATAGCTATGTGATTGCTTGCTTGAAAAAGTTTTGATTTGATGTCCAAGTAGAAAATACAGATACTCCACATATTATCATCACAAAATATTTGTTTAATATAAGCAAACAAGTACCTTATAGGATAATACCTATTTCTCCTGAGACTTAGGGATTAAAGTACTAACGACTATCAAGCAAGAACACCGCAGAACTCAGGCTTTGAAGTGAGGGCAAAAGAAGGAAAAAAGGGTCACATAACAAGAAATGTGGTTATGAAATAGTTTCAGTACATGTCCCATCATAAAACGAAATGGTCTTTTATATAGTTTACCTCACCAAAAAAAAAAAAAGAGGCTGAAGTAAAATAAAGGAAGGAAGACAACCATGTTTTACTTTTTGCTAGACCAGAGAGCATGACTGAGGTCGAATTCAATTACAGTACATACGGTAATTAGTTCCTAATAGTGCTCTTTATATCATTTTTTATTTTTTACATATATATTTTATACTACCATATGTACAGATACATTTATTATAAAATACCTCAAATTCTTTTTTGAAATAGGCAAGCAACTATAAATATTAAAATAAAAACATTATCAGTACTTGTAACATCCGATTCCAAGACACAGTAAAATAATGGATAGAGAGGTGGATGAAAGGAAGAAGAGAGAAAGGAAAGATGGTTGGGTTTTGTTAGATAAGATATAAATTATGTAGATTGAGTTAAATTTAATAGCTTTATTGAACAGCTATTCATAAGAAAATGGAAAATTGGTCGTTGTTAGAAAATGTGTAAATAGTTACAGCTACCTCGTGTTAGCTCTGGTTACTTTGGCATTCTCAGTATTCATGGAAAGTGCCTTCCACTGTGCAGTTTTGGCCATTTCATCTGATATGTTAACAACTGAGGGATCAACACTGAAGAATAAATACACTTTCTGGTTAGTATTCAGTACTTGCAAAGGCATTAATATTGTCATTCTTATTATCTATATAATATTTTCTTTCATAACTTAAAATTGAGAAAACTCTTGCCATGCACTTAAAACCAAGGTCTAGCAAGATACCCTAATTGTGGAGTTCTGCTGTAAAGGTTTCATGGGGAATTGTCATCTTTCTTCATAATTAAAACTGGAAGATTAATTAAATTGGCAATGATGTCCGAAGATCATCTTGACTAGAAAGTATACTGTTGAAATAATGTAAAAGGATCTATTAAGATGCATACAGATATCAAAAATAATTTCAGCTACAAGTCGATTAGAAAACTTTCATAATTGGAACAAATTTCAATTTCATCAAATTTCCAAATAAAGGAAACTTAAGATTAAAAAAACCTTATTTTTTATAGCTTTTAAAAATACTAGAAGAATGCTGGGAAAGGTGACACTTTAACATGAAAACGGGACTATGAAAGGATTTCAACAGATAATACAAAAACAGCTTTTTTAAGTTGGCATTCACATTTTTAGTGCCAAACTGTTATTTTACCAAGTTTATCAAAATCAAAAGAACAAAACACTGTCCTTTTGTAAGGGGACAAATGTAAGCATTCCATGTCTCTATGAAATATTGCAAAAATTATCTCAAGACCCCAAATTCAAGTAATATGAACATACTATTAATAGAAATGTATTTGCAAGTCCATTTTCTTCACCAAAAGAAAAACATTTCATGCAAACAAACGACAAGTACAAATGTCAAATTAGATGTTAAATTAATGAAGTGACAGCAACTAGGTTGTAAATTGCAGCAGTCATTTTGAAGCGCTAGCTTTCTTCGTTCATACTTTATATTGGAATGTCATTTAAAATTTAAGACTAGGGAAATGTGACGTTATCATTAGAGAGCTTCTAAGAATGGCTGCTTCACCAAATCGTTTTTTTCAAAGTGCACAAAATTTGAATACCCAAATTCACTACACCATCCAACTCAAGACTCTGCCTGCCCTGGTTGGGCAGGCTTGGTTTGCTTGATTGACAAGTTGAAGTAACAGAACTTTCTACATGTTATTACTTAGAAGACAAGAGCAAATATGCAAATATTCATTCTTTTTTGTTAAATATCAGAGTGACCATACAGACTTCAATTTGTCAAGGTCCATGTATAATCGCAATGAGAAAGTGTTAATGCAGGATCCACAGAAACTATGATGGAATAGTGTCAGCAAATTGGGGAGTAACTAATAATCATCATGAAAGTTCCTACATGCTTTAGAAGTACAACAAAGTTAATATATTGACTCAATTCACAAATATTACAGAATCTAGCAGAACAGAGTACTATATATAGTTGGATATATTAAGATGGTTATTCTTGGCATTTAGTTTAAAGTATACAAAGATTTAAGGAAAAAATCATGAAAGGTGACAAGATAATGGCAATGATGACAATTAAAATTAAAGTATACAGAGGAAAATTACTAGGTAAATTCATTTATCAAAACTAATCAACATGTACAAGTCCAAATATATCCCTAAAAAATTCTAAAAATAGTTAAAATGAGAACAGGCTGAAGCAAGATAACTGAATTTTAACACATGTTTTTATTAATTGATCAGGGAAGGAACTTGCATTCATTCTAAAACTGATTTTTCTACAAGGGTTTTTCTGCTATATAAAGCTAATCAGATAAGCAATAAATATGTAGAAACAGGAATCAGACAAATTATAAGTAACATGTTTTGAATCTTTTAAGACCACAAAAATATTTATACATCCCAACCTCATCCTTAGTTCTAAAATGGAAATCATCAAAATCCCTTATGATGAACTATTCATGAAATTTAATAATTTTTCTATAATATAATCTCCCACCAATATTCAAATCACACCTTTGGAAACTAGGAAGAATGCTAAGGCCTCTGAACATACTTCTGTATTGGAAGGTTATCAGAAAATGGATTATAATCACTATTTTCCAGAATATACTGACCAGAGCCCTATGAAGGACAGAAAGGAACAAATATATTGCAAAGTGGTTAAAATCCTGAGCCTCGTGTACCTGACATTAAACTACATGGAGTGATGAAAAACAAGTAAATTTTGTCTGCTTAGCAAAGTAGTAAGTATAAGGCTCTGATTCACTTTTCTTCACTACTGCTTATAAACCTGGGTGCGGAAGGAGCATGACACTTCCTTTTCACATTGCACAGAGCTCCCTTTTAGTTGATATGCTAGATGCAGATCTTGTCATTTTTTAAAAAACAGTTGTCACTATTTGAAAGAAGCATTAAATAGCTTAGTCATATACTTGACATGTACATAACTCAATTTTACAAACCAAAACTATCTTACCTATATTTTAGGGCCTTAACTGGAATTTGCAGGAGACTTCCCCTTTCAAATGGAAGGTGCACAGTGTCCTCATCACCTTGAAACATTCGTTCAGCTTCCTTTAGAACACATATGTGAGGAGATTACTCTTCCCAGAATATTTCCAGGAGGACCAACGAAATATAACATTTAAAAAATATCATAAACCCAAATTGACAATATTATTTAAATATAACATATCTGAAAAATTCATTTGACTATTATGAGCACATACTTGTAGCATAAAGTGAAACCACCAGTTGGAAAGAGTAATCTTTAAATGGCTACAACCTTCATTTTTGTAAGTCAATCATTTTTACTATTTAAATCAATTTAGCTACATAAAATTGATTATCAAATATTATGTAGGTATATGATGAGAGATAATATTTTGAGAAATCTCATGGCTCCCATCACTATATGAGTAAGACCGACCTCACTTGGATAAGGCAGGGTTTTCAATTGCAGCACTATTAATATTTAGAACCAAATAATCCTCTGCTGTAGGGGTGCTCCTATCAGAGCATGTTTAACAGCATCTGCCCAGTAGCAGTCCCTCCAATTTTGACAATGAAAATTGTCTCAGACAGGCCTCCCTGGTGGTGCAACAGGTTAAGTGCAGCGCTATGGAGCGGTCCACAGCTGCGGCGCTAGTTCGATGCCCAGCAAGGGAGATTCCCACATGGCACAGCAGAACTCTCCTGCCTCGCCCCGCTGCTCCCCTCAGCAGGGTATTTCAGTCAATCTGCCTGTTCTGCTCCCCACTCTGTCTCTGGTGAATTCTCTCACCCCCGCCCCTACACACACTCTGGCCTGCGCCCCCAGCTTGTATGCATACATAAATAAATCTTTAAAAAAAAAGTCTCAGATGTTGAAAAATGTCCCCGTAGGAGAAAAGGCACGCCAAGTTACTAGCAACTTCGAAAGGAGACACAGACCATAATAATATTTGAGGAATGGAAGAGACTTAGAGAACATTCATACTCTTCTTCCTTCCCTTCCCTCAAAACACAAGTCATGGTAAAGCCCATTTTGCTTTCTCTCCCCAACCCCACTCCTCCTTCCTGATGTGTTTAATGTGAATGTGTTAATTTGAATTCAGCAGCAATTTTGACCCATGAGATGATCCAGTGATTCTGAGAATGGAAACTGCATGCTTAAGGTGAGAGAACAGCAGCAGGCATTCTTTGTGCCTCTGTGGAACCATCACATTAGACCATTTAACTCCAAGACTTACATGAAAAAAAAAAAAAACTCTTGTGCTAAAGTCACTATTACTTTTGTTTTCTGTTATATGCAACTGAATTTTATTCCGATACTGGAAGTAACAGCCAGTTTTAACAGGGCACTTTATAAATAATCACACTGAAAAATGAAAAGCTGTTAACTATCTACATATTAGTATTAGAGAAAAAAATCCTTAACATTAAAATTTTGGAGTTTCGATTTAAACTATTATTCTAATTAGTATCTCAATTAAAAATCAAAATTTGTTCAAAGTAAACATTAAACCAGCAATTTTGAAAATGTTTAAATAGGATTATAACATTTTAAAATGTATCTCTTATTTTTAATTTTGCTTTTCAAACAATATTCTGAATAGGAAAATTAAGGGAGGCATTAAAATCAACAAAAATCACATATGCTACAGAGTCAGTGACTTTTTAAGTGATAGCTTTGAGTTAGTTGTTTAAAAAACAAGTCAAATTCAGAACATTCATGTAAATCTGAGAGCACAAATCAATTAATGGCACATAATAATGAATATAAAGACTTAAGTTTTTGTAAAATGCTAAGTAGTTTAGTCAGGTCCTGTTTCTCATTGTGTATGCCAGATTATTAAAACATTAAAATGTACTTGAATATTTAAAGTTAAATTATATAGGAGACCATGATGTAGAATTATTTGATGATACCCAAGTTTTAATACTAAGTTCTTTTAATTGATTACATACATGTTATATAATTAAAAAAAAACACATTTGTGTAAGGGCTCGGGAGGAGCAAGCTGGTAAAATGGAAAGAGCTTTTGTTTGAGACAAATTACAAACTGACCTCTTTCTGCCTCAATATACTCATTTGCAAACTGGGGACAATAAAAATACTTACACTTTACAAATATAAGGTCCTTAGGAAAATTAAAGGAGCTGATGAGCTCAGAGTAACCGTAACAGTGCCTGCTTCTTGGTAGAACATGTAAACAACGGCATGGTGTTAATTTAAAATTCTTGGGATTAGGAAGATGTATTTATACACGGTGGAATACTACTCAGGTAGAAAAAATTCGAACTTTTTGCTGTTTGTGACAACATGGGTGGAATAACGCTAAGCAAAATAAGTCAGAGGTAGAAAAACAAATACCAATTTGGTTTCGTTTGTATGTAGCATATAGAGAACAAAACAAAGGGTCAGATGAAACGAAAACTGAGAAGTCTGGCCATAGAATTGAGGCTATCAGAAGGGGAAGGGGAGAGGGCAGAATGGACCAAGGCGGAGGACTATGGGTGCCTTGACGGTGGGGGTGCTGCGGTAACACACATTGAAGGGTGAAGCCTTCACCTGTAAATCATACATACACAGGGTTGTAAACCAAAGTTACCTCAAAAGAATTTTTTTTAAAGAAATAAAATTTTGTCTTTTTACCTCTTCCTCTTTTTTCTTTTTGTCATCTTCTTTCTTTTTCTTACTTTCTGGCATGAGATCATCAAGCCAACTAAGTTCTCTCTTTGTGAAGCACAGGTCCATGAGTTTTCGTATAAAGACTAATGCAAGAACCTTTAAAAAGTGGGGGAGAGATTAGTAAGGAATACCTAAAACAAAACAAAACAAACAAAAAATATATGCCACTAGAAGAGAAAGTATTCCAATCACAAATAACAAAAAATGCAGTCATATATTTTATTTAAAAATGACTCACATACCATGTTACTTAAAAGGAACTGAATTCACTGTATTTTTAAACTTTCTACTCAAAGATATAAAAGAAAGGGTTTAAATCTTCTTTATAAATTTCTTGGACAGAAACTCTTATCTGCCTTTTATGTCACAACTATTTTCTCCCAATTCCTAATTTGATTTTATAGTGTGTTTGCATATATAAAACAATTATAATATAGTTACTTATATCTATCTTTACTCTTAGGTTTCCCAGTCTTTTTTGAAAAGTAATTTTCAATTGCTAGACTTAAATTTAAATCCCAAATTGTTTATGATTTCTTTCTGAATATGGTATTAATGGAGAGGGCAACCTTAATTAGCTGTCAACATATATTCATCTCTTCTAACACTATTACTAAATGGTACTATATATGAATTCCCACCTTTAATGAAATAATCTGCTTCTAGTGTTCAAGTGATATGTTCTAATAAACTCTGGGATTCATTAGCCTATGTTTTTGGTCTATTTGTTTCTTCCTGTGCCAATTCTGTATTGTGCTAGCTACACTGACTTACAGCAATTTAAAAACGATTATCAAAACAATATGAGACAGCACAGGAAGAATCAAGTCTCTCACCCCAGAAGCCTAGAAGTCTAACTTCTAGACCTGTTCATTTCTGGAAAGAAGTATTGAAACAATACTATTAAAGAACCACGTTGTTCTGATGGCTTAGCTTTTTACAGGGAGCTATATTTGTTTCCTA
Organism: Scalopus aquaticus; assembly: GCA_004024925.1. Classification (NCBI taxonomy): domain Eukaryota; kingdom Metazoa; phylum Chordata; class Mammalia; order Eulipotyphla; family Talpidae; genus Scalopus; species Scalopus aquaticus. The sequence continues at coordinate 96,200 of PVIJ01004015.1, read as the reverse complement.
TGAATCCTAAATGCCAGAGTTCTTTAAAAGTTCAAAACGATGTTTTATAACCCAAGGACTTAAAAATGAAACAAACAAAAATTTAGAAATGACAAGCAACTTTGGTTTCAAAATGATTGGCTCAAATAGCTAAAAAGAGTTAACTGATATTGTCAAACTCTTAAGGTGCTTAAAATGAGCACCTTACTTAGCTCAAAAACCAAGTATAAATACTAACAAACCAGTTACTATTAAAACACACAAAAATATGATTAATAAGTGACAATATCTATCAGGGGAATAACAAACTTACCATCATGGGAAAAACTACTGCAGCAGCTGATGCTTTTATCACCCAGAGAAGAACCAGACAAGTGAGCTGAATGACTGTAAAAATGTGAACTTTCCAGAGGGGCACGTAACGAAGGTATATCAAGTCAGGTTGATGCTTTGCAGGCATTCCAAATAATTTTATACGATCAAAAAACTATCAAATAAATAATAAAACAAGAACATTTCAAGAAAAATATCACTTCTGGCACAGAGGAAAAGAAATTATATTCAACTTTATGATTTTGTGGGTTGAACTTCCTTGAGGTATGCTCCGATACTATAGGAGAATGTGTTAATACAGAATTTTTGGATCCAAGGAGGGAAAAAAATAAAGCACTCATATGAAGTATTGCAATGAATTTAATAAAAAATTCAAATCAAAATGTTTTAATTTGGGGGGTAAAAATAATGTGTCATTTAATCTCTTTGAACTAGGACGTTTAACAAAAGAGCAACAATCTGAATGATTTCCCAAGCCTAACAGCACTAATTCTATGAAAATAATCTGAGGTAATAGTTACCAATTTTTTCATTCATTGAACAGGAAACTCAGCAAATTCCTTGGCCTTTTGGGGGTTTAATTTCCTCATTTATAAACTGGGATTAAGATCAACCTTACCTACCTCACAAAATTATTGTTTAAAAAAAAAGTGAAATAATGAGATCATGTCTTGACCAGTAGAGAGTAAATCCTGCACTATGTTAATAAAAAAAATGTGTCTGAGAAGACGTGCTGCCACTAGCAGCAGCTCCCCTGACACGTTTCTCATGGCAGGAGGTAGCTAAGCGGGGCTGACGACGCTTCACGACCTGAATGTTTTACACTAAGAAGGAGCTCATACAAACCTTGATAAGGTTTACCAGTTTGTTTTCCAGAAGTATCAGAAATAAAGCAAACAGAGCAATGAATTCACAGGGCTCCAGCCTTGACTGCATTGCTCAATTAGAGATGAAACCTCAGCGAGTACTTCTGTGTTCCCCCAATTTACAGAATTAACATTGCTCCTTTCCTGCTTCCCAATCAATGTTGAGAGGACCACAGAAAGTGATCGACATAGTAGGCTTTATAAACCGTTTTGTGCCAAATGAATGACAGACTTTACAATTTTTATAGAAAAGCAAATACCTTCCTTTTCTTTTTAAGAATTGAAACTGCTGTTCTATGTATCAGAAACAGCAACAGCATTTTGCCATCCCAATCCTTTTGATGCTCTATTAGTCTTTACTGACAGTTGCAGGGATTTAAGCAGAAATAGTAAGGGCCACATCAGCTCAGCTCATTCTTGGGAGGAAATGTGAAGCAAGCAGTAGTCACTTAAAAGGTGTGAATATGAAGTCACCCAGTTAGAAACTACTCTGCCCCAAAATTATCAGAGTTGAGAATAAATCACTATCATCATGAAAACAATCCTTGCAAATTTAAAATGTGTTAGTTTCTGTGCAAAATCATTAAATGCTTAAGACTTGCCTGAATTCCTTTTAATGAGGAAACTCCCATGTATAGAAAAACACCATACAGAACGGGCATTGGGATAAACTGTAAGAAAAGGACAACTATTAAAACTCTTGCTATTAAAACAATTTTACAATAATAAGTACACAAAAATGCAGTCAGTAAAACCTGTGGCGATAGAATTAAAAGATCTTTCAGCAACAAGACCTAACTTTTCTATAAATAAATAAATAAATAAACAAATAAAAACAATAGTAAACAAAAATACCTTTGAAAAATTGCTCATCTTCTGCACATTAAAAAGGAGTATGTTTAGTGGCTGAAAGCAGGGCACAAAAATCAGACCACCTGGTGTAGAAGTCCAGTTAGCCTCATCTTGTGCCTCAACCTCCTTGTGCTTTAGTTTCTGTGTCAGACTGAGAGGATGACTATAGGGTTTCAAACCCATAACATACTTAGGGAAGCACGTGGTATGTATTGGTCGCTCAAATGGTACGTATTGGTCACTCATGGCACATACTAGCCATCAATTATTGTTACTACCACCACTAACCCTGTCTCCACATAGCCCGATCAAAGCACTCAGTCCTCAGGAACCAGGTATGTCATCATCATACTGTTCATGTGTTCTCAGAGGGTGTACATTTTTATAATTCAATTATAATTACATGGGAGAATGCAAATGTTAAGCTTTGCAATCTATAATAGAACTAAGGCAGGTGATGGAAGAGAGAATGGGGATGGCAGGGGTTTAAGTATGCTAAATTCTCAAGGCAGGCATAATCTCAGGTCAGAGGTTCTCATACGTTTTGGTTTAAGAACTCCTTCTACAAATAAAAAACAGTAAGAACCCCTTCATATGTAAGAAAAAACTATGGTATTGATATATATTGCTGAAATTGATAGAATCATTCAAGGAACTGTTGCTCATAAAAAACTATTTCTAAAATAAAATTGAGAGGATTATTGTACATTTCTGTAAATCTCGATAGTGGGCGGCTTAAGAGAAGATAACGGAACTTTCTTATCTACATCTGTATTCAGTCTGCTCTGACAGACGTGTGGCTTAAGTGTATGAAGAAAACCTAGCCCTCCAGTTAGAGAACTTGAAAGGGACGGAACAAGTGCGAGGAACTCCTAGACTAGAGGTCCTTGGGCTAAACTTTGACAATCACTGTCTTGACAATTAAGTTAAGAGATTTAGTCTAAAAACAAAGTAAAATATAAAATTATACAAGGATTTACAACTAAAATGGTGGTAAACAACTCAAACCACCTAAAAAAGTATAAAGAGTTTACCACTACAGAGTTGCTTCTGGAAAGTGAGGGGACAAAAGGGGGACGAACTTTTCATTTTAGAGCTTTTTGGATTCCCTACTTGAATTTTTCTACCTATATGCAGTTAGCAAAAATTTAATGGGCAACTTTTAATAGTAGGGAAGAGCATCCCATAAGGCTACACTAAATAGGTATCCCCCTGTTGCAAGCACAATACACTCAACACTGTCTGGTCATTGCCCACTTACCTATCTGTTTCACCAACTAGATTACAAGTTCTGAAGAGTACACAATAATGTCTACTTTTTAATTACTGTTTATTTCTTATTATTTTCCCCAGTGCTTACAGCAAAAATAACAAAACTGCCAAGGAAAAAAATGGAATTGCACTCGTCCACAAGTAGAAAAATTTAGACAGGATACTTACCTATGTTTGCTATAATTATTGTTGTTATTTTTTAAAATCACTATTTCAGGAGGATATGTATAGTGAAATCAGATGTCTAAAGGATGTATAACATAAAATTTCTTACATGCTTCATTTGCAATATTAGTTGTTTTAGTTTTTCTGAGTGCTGGTATTTTTATTTAGTTTACGAGAAAGAAAGCAGTAAATCAACATTAATTTTACATTTTGATCAAATAATTACATTTCATCCACCTTTCAATATTATTCCCTCTAATAGACCTATGAAATCATCTGGGAGTATTTTTTCAGATAATAACTAAGCCATGAATTAACTTCTTCCAAAGCTTAAATAGTACCATTTTGTGTTACTTTAAAAGTGGATACATCTAATACTGAAATGCCTACTGTACTTTAAAAAAAAAAAATCACACCAAAATAATGTTTTTCAAGTAATTCTAGAGAAAAAACTAATTTTAGATATTTTATTGCTTCTTTTTCATACAAATAAGTATAAATTTTATATTAAAGAGGACTTCAAAACATTGCAATAAAGAAGTTTTACCTTTAGTATTGAAGTCATGAATACAGACAGGCCCATCAGAATAAAAATCAGTAGCCCCGTAACCCGTTGTTCACGAATTCCCAAAAACTTGGGTTGTTCCCCAGGAGCAGAACATTCCGATTCAACTTTCAAGCTGTTGACATGACTTATTGACAACACTGTTGCAGCCACAAACCATGGAAGTCCCATGATAGAGCAAACTCCCAACATTACACCAACCATGAACAAATCAAGGTGATAGCCAGCTCCTTTCTGCAATGTGAACATGAATAGTTACAAGTCTAAATGCTCTCTTAGGTCAAAAGCATATACTGTTTATAAAAGAAATTAATTTTCATCTTACATCTTTTAATATTTTACTCAGGACAAAAACCTCATACTCTAGAAGAAATTACAATGCTTGAAACAAAATGTTAAATTACCTTCAATTTGTGCTCTTTTCTGTTTATGATTACAGCTGTAATTTGCTGATCCATAAAGATGAGAATGGTACAAAGGAGAGCTGGAATAGCAGCTATCAACAAAGTCCACCAAGGATTTTCTCCCAGCGGGTTTATGATCCAGCCCCTATCTGGATGAGTAGGCTGTTAAAAAATTAAAGACAAAAAATATTTAAAAAGTTTTCTTCCCTTATTGAAGAAAACGTTCACAACACAGACTCTGTCTATTCTAAGAAATGCCACATGATCAGAAAGAACTGGATTAAATCTTGGGATGTATGGTGAGTTATTTGCAAATACAGTCAGAGGGGTTCTTCCCATGCCAAGTTGCAGGTCCTTCATCCATGTGACTTAGTCACTGTTGTAGCTAGCTGAGGAGTCTATTCCTTTTGCTTGAGCCTGACATTGCTTACTTTTATCAACTGAACAAAGCCAAAATGAAATTATGTGACTTCTGAGTCTTGACCTCAAGGGACCTTGCTACTTCTCCTTCCAGGATCAAGCTGTTGGGTGAGTCTGGATAAGCTTTCTTGAGGATGAAACACAGTCCAGTTAAGAGAGGGATGGGAGGTCTCTGTTGTATTGGCCATTTGACATGTAGCCCCAGAAACGGGAATGAGGTCCTAGCGCCCCCATCAAGGCAACAGACGACTGCAGTCACATAAAAGATCCCAAACCAAGTGATTAGTAAACCTAACACACTGCCACTCATTAAGAACAAATACAGGGTTCATTTAAAGACATTATGTTTTGGGAGATTCACTATGCTAGAATAAGTAAGTAAAACAGAGAGTAACTTTGATATGCTCCTACCCACTTCATACAAAATGAAATCAATGTTAACTACTAGCTAAATCCTCAAACTAAACTACTTTAGAAATCCTGCAGACTAGTATTCTTGGCAAGGTTAGTACCTAATCAAAACTGGCCCCCAGGACTCTATTTTTCCAAAGCATCTGCTGACAAAAATCTGGCACTCTGTAAGGCACTAGTACATTTCAATGTTGTAAAACATAAAATTTGTTTCAAAAAGAGCCTTAGAGAGTTTCATATTCTTGAAGGATATTGGATATACTGAAATCTAAGCATATGATTTTATACTAGACTTCATATTAAGTCTGTTTTTCCATCATGAAACCATTTGTCAAAACAAAGGAGAAATTCAACATTTTCAAATTCAGTTATTCTTTTCCCACACTGATTTAGATTAAACTCTTCATATTCAATACTGCATATGAATGAAAATTTTACATATACAATGCATAGAATCTTGAATGTCCCTTGCTTTGTTTTACCAAGTATATTTTATGCCTCCTATAATGTTTGCTACTTGAAATGTACATCAATGAATACTTACAAGATGTATTTAAGAACCAGAATAAGAGCCAGAGAGCCAGGATTACAGGAAATAACATCAATATTCTGAACTAATATTATAGGCTCATCTATTTATAAAACTTGGTAAAAACAGGGTAAGTTTCTTTTGTCATCTCTCAATGGCCTAACATCTTTAGTGACTCAATTATCTATGTTGCTAAACAAAGGATTCCAACACTTTTACTCTATGTTCTGAGCAGCAAAAAAAAAATTTATACACAAAATTGAGCATACAGAGTTAAACAGCTATAAACTCATTCATGCTGCTACTAGTTTTTATCCATAAAGTAAAATTTGTATAATAAAATTATAAAACTTAATTTGTCTTTTAATTTCAGATAAAAATAGCAATAGAGCTTCTAAACAATTTTGATGGATAATTTTCCACCCAGGGACTTTACTTTGGAGGCCATTAGTCTTAAAAATAATGTTTTGTTTTGTTTTTTAACCACAGTGAAAGATCAAACAGACTAAAATTATTTCTGGGATATTCATCAATTTTAATCCCTTTAAAATCTTCTGCCTCTAAAAGAAGTCATAATATTCGCTAAGTATAAATATAAGCAGTGGCACATATACTTGACTATAAGAACATTTCAGGAACTATTAAAAAACTACCACTTCCAACTTAAAAAGGAAAATAATTGTTGAATGCAAATGCATGTTTATTATTTATTTATTTTTTTAAGATTTATTTATTAGTGCATACAAGCTGGGGTACAGGTCAGAGGCGTGGGGCGGTGAGAGAGTTCACCAGAAACAGAGTGGGGAGCAGAACAGGCAGGGCAACGGAAATACACTGCTGAGGGGAGCAGTGGGTGAGGCAGGAGAGGTCTGCAGCGCCAAGTGGGAATCTCCCTGGCCAGGTGTTGAACTTGCGTCGCGGCTGCTGACAGCTCCGCAGTGATTAACTGCTGCGCCACCAGGGAAGCCCAGAAATGCAGATATATATTGTATACAAAAGAACTACAGTTTGCTAATGAAAGAAAAGGGTTCAGACTCAGATTATCATTTTTCTTATGAAAGAATACATTTGATTCACTCCAGACCCTGTGGGCAAGAGTTACATGGAGTTTTCCAATTACTGTCTGGCATACTACCCTTCTAGAAGTTTAACTAGTATCCTCTTGTTACTCTTATAAAAAGTTTGAGATATTTCTTTATAAAAGAATAAAAACTGTTTCTTTAACCTGGAAAGTACATCATGAACTCTAGCTAAGTGAGCAAGGTCAAATTTTTAAAATGACTCCTTACTCCTCACCATGGATATTTTCATTCACTCTCCCTGATGAATACTTTGATACCTTTTTGCTTATTTCTTAAATTCATCTGCCCCTTTCCATTAAGTCATTTTTTTACACACGTGAGAATTGTATATATAATTTTTTCTTTAAAATCCAGCTCCTCAGAGACAGTATGCACATGTCAGAAGTAATGACTTAGGAGGCAGTGTCTCATTTTTAAGCAGCTGGGTAGTCTCAAGTAATAGTCAAGTGTTTTAATACTTACCTGGAATTTTTCAGGAACATGAAGTTTAGGAGATGGAACTCCTACAAGGTAGTCAATTGCAACCATTATTACTATTGTGAGAAATATAGCAAAGTCACTGATTGTCGATCGCACCTGTATTAAAGGAATTATTAATATATTAAAGGAATAATTATTAATAAACACAGAAATAACATTTTTCCTTTTTAAATAATTCTTATCTTGCACAGACTGAAATATGCCACTAGAAAGTGTGAATGAGGCTTTTAATTAGTGAGTGTATCAGTGAAACACATTAATATTTAACATATTCCCAAAATATAAACACATTTTATAACTAACCTACCATCTCTCTTGGTACTGTTATCTTCCTATTGTTAGCTCTGATATATAATATACATTTTTCACTATGAATAATTTCATTACAAATATTTAACATAAAGTATTAACCTCAAACAATATATTATTGTTCTGAAATAAACCAAGAAAATTGAAAAATATTAATAAAAAACATTAATATTAAGGAAACCCCAAAATTACATTCCTGATACCTTGGTTGGAAAATAGCGCTTGGTCTTAAATTGCTTGAGGAATGAGGACAGAAAAAATGTTGTGAAAAATAAGATGACACACCAAAACAGCACATCTGGGATATAAGGTCCATGAAGACCACAAGCTGATCCTACAAATGCCCCATGAAAAGCTTTACATTCCTGGAAGGGGTGGAAAAAACAAACAGAAAAAAGAAGGGATGAAGGGGGTTCTCCGATAGCAAATACATCACTAGTGAACTTCAGTGACTGCAAAAGACACACCATTATTTTGTTTAATTTACAAAGAAAATACACTGCCAGATCAACTCTAACACACCACCAAGTATAAGGCACAGCCTGCATTCAGAGATATTATGGTTTGAAAATATGTACATGTTATTAAATACAAGAACAGTATTTTGCAAACTTCTGTCATATACTCCTCCTTTCCTTTATCTCCACATGACCGTTAGTGAGACTTAGGGTGAGCAAATTCCTAATGTTCTGCCTGCATTCTTGCTGGTTCACAACTTTACTATCTTTCCTTAATTTCTGAGCAAATCAGTCAAGACAAAGCAACCAACACTAAATTGTCACTATGCCTATCTATGATGCTGAGTAAGAGATGGCTACAGCACTACATTCAAATCAGCAATATTAACTGTGTGTGGCGTTTCTGACTTGATTCAAGACCATGGTTTAAAGTAAGGGATTATGAGCAAAAAGTGTTCAATAAAATATTTCTATTAAATAATAATATGATATAACATAATTATAGATATCTACTGACTTTCTTTTTTTTTGGGGGGGGGGAATAGCTGAAAGAGAAGCAAGGCCACTAACATTCTTTTTCTCCCCCTCATATTTTAATGAGACTCATTCAAACAACACAATAACTCAGGTTTATTAAAAAAAAAAAAAAAAAAGTTAAGGGTTCCAATATTCTTAATTTCTATGTGCTAAGATAAATGTAACTCTACAAATTTACAAAACCTTGGTCCTTTTGGATTACTGAAAAGCCCTATAGTACAGTATCACAACATCCTATTCATCATGAAATAAATTTTTTCTAACGAAGGGCTTTCAACTAAGCAACTCTTATTAACTCTACCTCTTTCATAACAACAACAACAAAACGGATTTTAAAGTATAAAACAGTAAAGCATTCATCTGAGTTGGTTACTGACAGATGACGCCTTAAATCAGCACGGCAGAAATGTCACCTATGTGCACGACCCGACACAACAGCAGGCAGGTACACGAATGACGGAGCGCTTGAAATGTAGTTAATACAACTGAAAACCCAAACTTTCAATTCATTTGTTTGACTTAACATGTATCCAATGGCTCCTATACGGGACAAAATAAATTTAAATTATCAAGGGTATAAAATATCAGACAATAGCCTTCAAGTTACGTAATAAGAAGATAACTATCACCTTTGGGGAGAAAAGAAAGGCTCACATGACATAAAAATTGCCAGAGAAGTTCCAGAGATATTGGTGCCAGATGATAATGCCAGCATCACTTTACATTTTTATTCCTAAATCCCAACCTCAGAAGCATCCTAAATAGATAATATTTAGACAGACATCCTAAATAGACAATATTTTCCAACAGAATACAAGACTCTGTAAGAGTGTTTGGGACACAGTAGTCTCATTACATCTGTTTGTCCCTTGTCCTTGCTCTTCCTCTAGTGCTTAAGTGAGACCAGGGACAGTTTAATAAGGCTGACTTTGACAGCACACTAGCAGGCACTGATAATCTTCAAATAAGCTACTCATAGAATAGATGAACTGACAGGAGGCACAGGACAAGGACAATGGGCTGCTGTAACAGTGAACACCGCCATACGTGCAACCACAGTCCTGGGAACCAGGACTTTGAATTTATCGGTCTATGTGAAATTATAAACCAGAAGTATGTCCACAATCTTTTTAACAGTTCTATCTTAGAAGTCAAACATAGTCAAGCTTTATTCTTTTCATTCTTCATTCTTTTCAGTCTGTACTTTTTAGTACATGATCTATAAAAATGTAGTAACTATTTGGTCAAAACACCACTATATTCTGAAAATATGACATCCATCCACTGATCAAGAAGAAAATACAGGTCTACTCGAAAAAGTTAAAGAATTGAGTTTATATTTGAAATTATACTATTGCAAATAACCTTTATTTTTTATAATCTACTCACCGAAACAGTGAGATTCCCCCAAGGAATATCACTTGCTGTTACATTCTTTTCCTCCCACAGCATCAGAGTTGCATTGTTTGGGTTAAGAGGTTCCGTACATACACATCTGAGATATTACAATAGGATAAAATTTTAAGGATCATGCATTTCATGCTTACCATTTATTAAATCAACCACACAATGTAGTAGTTTTTAATTTTATAACTCCTTAACTTTTTCTTGTGGAGACAGAGATTAAAACACACTGTATAAGGCTTGGCTTATATAAATAGAATGCAATTAATACAATTATCAAAAAATGTTTATTTAATGCAATGGATTAGATATATCCCTCTGGAAATACTTTCTTTGAAAATATGAACAGATATAACCATGTTTACCAAGGTTACTCTGCATTGAATCTTATCTCCCTAACCTCTAGCAGCTGTTGTTAACTCCCTGTATACAGATACACATGCCATGCAAAGACTACTAGTAAATGTGATACTCTGATCAATTTTCTGTATTCTGACAAGCCCTACCTGCTCATGATCACCCTTTGACTCACCCTGTGGCTTTGACTCAAGTAAGCTTTAACCTCCATGAGACTCAGTTTCCTCATATGCAAAGAGCAATGATGTGAAAAACAAAGTAACACCATGATGTGATTTATGTAACAATCCTAAAACAGTGCGTACAGCTTTCACAGAACATCAGCTGAATGATGTTCACTTGCCATTCACTCCATTCAATCCATTTTGTTAGCTCACTCAGTTAACTAGAAGAAAGCATTGCTCTAAGTATCTGGCACTAACTATAAAGGCCAGGCTTCAAAAAGGTGAAAGGAGCAGGAAGAGAAGACAAGAAAACAATAAAAGAATTAACTAGTTTAAGAACAATCAAGATTCACAAAACACATTTTTCATCACTAGATGGTAGAGGCAGAGGTCACTGTCACTTTCAAAATTTCATATACTTCTCTACTCTACCCATCAAAGTTGAGAGTGTGCAAGAAAGGTAAGATAAGGGTAGCAGAGGGGAACAAGGAAGAAGAGGTATGGAGGGAAGGGAGTTACTACGGGGATCTGTGACTTTCTGGGGTAGAAGGAAGACATTATGTTCTTGCTTTTGGTAACCACACCTCTTCTTGTAATGCAGGGTCACATTTATACTAAGCATGACAGCTAAAGCCAGCAAATGCAAGCATTTACTGAAATATATCTTATTTTAATAAACACCTGGCTTTTTATTGAGTATATCTGCCAAACTTTTGTAATTAACTTTAATTTTCAAACCCTATTTTACTCAAGGGTCTTAAAATATTTTTTCAAGCTTTTCTTATCACAAAAAAATGCCTCATTAAAAAGTACATAATTTAAATTACACTTTAAAATAACTTCCAATAAAAATTACCAAATTTTAAAATATTAATGAAGATGCAAAACGTTAAGAATATATAAATATTACATTCTACACCCAGTATTTGCTTAAAGACTACCAAATACAATGTAATTGCATGATTCAAACATATGGTAAGTTGCCAAATTTGAATTTAAATTAATGGACCCAATTCAAACAAAAGACCAAAAATACACAAACTTGAATAACTAATTTCAGTTAGTAAAAGTGACTGAATTTGATTAATTATATTTATGAACATTGAGTGCTTTGGCAAAATCTCATCTGTAACAAACCAACCTCTTTATGGCTAACTAGTAAGAGTTGAACAGTGAGTATCACATTGCAACAAAAGAATCCATTTTGTTAGCTCACACATCTTTGTAAAAATACATTTTAATACTGGGGGAAACAGGAATACTTACGAATATCTGGTCAATTCATCTAAATTGTTGTGCATATTAAATGAATAGACATGTCCTAAATGAAAGAGCTTCTCCAAAGCCTCATAGATAAATATTATGCAAATGAGAGCTGCAAATGCTTCTTCTGTAAATCGGGTAATGTAACACACAAGGCTGCTTGCATCTGTTGCAACCAAAACAATGCACAAGAAAGAAGTCCACAGACCAATACTGGTTCTTAAAGACAGATAGGAAAGTTGATAATCTCTGTTTAGAAAGAAAAACGTGGACATGATCAACATACACAAGCATGACAGTATTTGTACTTACAATGTTCATAACAAGCAATAAAAACAGTATAAGACATTTCCAAAAAGAGCAAATTACAGAATAACACAATAATGACTAAAGGTTTGTGTGTTTTTCCTACTTCAACTGAAAACTCACTTCTTAAATAGACTTAATGGTTATATTTTACTTTTCATATAAAAGATTTACAGTGAAAACCCACTAGACAATAAATATTTCAAAGAAGAAGATCTTTCTTTAGAAATATTACAAGGAGTATATGACAGAAATTCACCATGAGTTTATTCATTAAAGAAAGGATTGGTACAAGGAGAGTTTGACAAATCAAATGTTTAACAGCATCAAGTTATTTCAGACTGAAAATGCAAATGCCTTTATCTCACAAATGAAATATGTCAAATTCCAAGTCTACTAACTAAAGTATGCTGTATTAATTTCTGTACTGTGAATAACCTTGCCAGTGGAAACTAAAACCTTATTCTGACTGCTGAGTTTCTCTATTAAATAACAGGCTCAACTGTTAAGTCAACTTGGGCATTAGAAATCACCTCTAAATTTCCTTTATAAGACCAACATACTAACTAAGAAACAATTCAGACTGTTTATAATACATCCCTCCTTACTAGACTAAAATTTGCAAACACAGAAGGCTCCAACTATCACTCAAGGGATTTGCTTTACAGTACTCAAATCACTGATTTTATATTCAAGGTTACTGGGGTAGGGGCAAGGGCAGAGTTCAGAGCTGGGTCAATGAAAACATAGCAAGCCCTACCCCCTCAACACACACACACCCCTGTCTCAAGAAAAATATTTAGATCATTGATTAGATTCTCCTTTTCACTTACAAAGTGTATAATGCACTTTAACTTAATATTATGACACATAATTATGCATATACATAAACACATATGACAAGCAGATAAGTATTACGTACCTGCAGAATTTAAATAAAATTTTTTCAAACACTAAAACTGGACCTGTGCTCCCCAATATTGTTAGAGGTTGCCCAGCAAACAATGAATAGGCAATCCCAGTTATTGATGCTCCAAAAAGAGACTCTATTGCACTCTGTTTAAGGAAAAAAATGAATAAAGTAATACATCATAAACATATCTCTAAACTTCTGTAATACATGTTAGACATCTGGAAAATAAAAATACTAATAATGTAGTTAAAATATGAAGCAAACATAACTTTAGTCTCAAATTTAAATTTAGAATATGAAAGTTACAAACACATTTTAAATACATGAGGAAAATCAAAGTTTTTGCATATTAAAAGTCAACTTTTGCCATCAATCTTCATTCAAAACTCAATACAATGGGAAGTAAGGAGGGAGGAGTAAATGGAAGAGAGACATAGGGGCTTCAACTTTATGTATAGATGTTTAATTTTGTAAACCTGTAGTAAGTACAAAAAGGTACAAGTTATTTTGAATAATTTTATGTCTGAAATAGCTCATTTTAAAAAACAGAAAACATACTAAATAATTGATACGATGTGCTACATAAGACTCCTTCAAATAGACAAATGAGAAATTAACATGTAATCCTACTGTCAAATTAATTTCTAAAGGCAATTGTCACACATTTTAAATAGATTAACTTGATAAGGCTTAACCAACAGATATGAAAACTGAAATACTTAACATTATTAAAACAGATGGAAAATCTTTTTTAAAAAACTCATAGCAACCATAGATGAGGAATTATATTATGATTAAAGTTTAATTGAAAAAGAGAAAATGAAAGGCCAAGAGAAATTTTGAATCAAAACCAGTAAACCAATTCTGGACCACTGTCAACATTCCATTTTAAGTGATTAGGCTGTTGGAGGGTAAGGGGTGTAAACTAGGCACTAGACAGAGGAGAGCAAGCAGGAAAAAAAGAGAGAAGAATAGTTTACTATTCACAAACATCATTCACTGGAATGCACTATTGACAGTGGAAAAAGTCCATCACCCGTAAAGGCAAGGGGAAAAGCTAGTGAGTGAGAAAACCACCCTCTTGGAAGTGGCAGGCAGTTCAGCAGCAGGCAAAGACCAGCGCTTCCAAAGGTGATCTGAAGAGGAAGACTGGCGCCTACCAAGCGTTAAGCCTAACTTTTCTAGCCTGACTTTTCTCATTTTCAAACGAGGGTGGTGACAGTCAGGAGAACTGAAGGAAGCAGTGTTTACAAAAATACCAAGTGAGCATACTATCTGGCCTATAGAATGCCCTCGATAAATGGCAGCAATTCTCATTAGCAGCAATGACCGCATCTTCCAAAGTCAAAATCACAAAATAATATTATGCAGTAAAAGTATTGTTCAACTGTTGAGTAGAAAAACAGGATCTCAGCACATAAAAACTTGGCCTTTGGCAAAATGAAGTTTCCATTTAACAATGTATTTGTTAATTGTATGAGCGTTTTCTAGCCTATAGACAGAATCAGGGTGTCCTAGAAAATACTGCTAAGTCTTGATAAAATCCTTGGTTCGATTAGGATATTCCTATTTAGAAATAAATTTAGACAGAGTTCAAGTCAAAGGGAAAAATGTCTGAATGATATGTAAAAGCAGAAAGCAATTTTTCAGATAAGAAGATGATGACGAATAAAGAAAATCTAACAGGGATCAGATGGGCACAAAACAATCAGTTCCCTCCCCAATGCTGGGCTGACAAAGGAGAAACTGCCAGATGAAGACTTCACTTTCACCGTGACCCCATTTTACCCACATTTACTAGTTTCTTTATCAAATCTAATCGCCTCCCCTAATTTTAAGACTTTATGTTCCTTCCCAAAACGAAATCACAGGCCCACTACACTGGGCGTTCCCCATTCCCCATTCATAAGCTCCCGTTTTATCCACGTAGTCTTTTCTTCTCAAAACCTCTATTTTATTTTTTTCAAAATTACAACATTTTGATTCCTCTTTGAACTCTGATAGTGCTGTGTCTAGTTTGATGAGCCATATTCCTCCTCATTGTCACCAACTCTCCGTTGCGTAAATGTGGGTAACTTTCCATTTTTCCCCCTTCTCTTCCTGTAAATTAGGTCCCTTGTTAACCTCATCTGTTCTCAGTTTCAACCCTCACCTCCTCCTGAGCCCTCTACAAACTCTGGAACATACCTCCTCCTAATGTCTCCATTTCTACTTGAAGTTCCAATCAAGCACCTAAAAGCAAACACATCATCTTCATATCAATTGCCTCCATAATACACCTGATTTCTTGGTTTCTGCAACTCCCCCTCCAGCTCTCCCTTTATCTCACTCGTATGTGACACGGCACATCATAACACAGTAACTATGGCTCTATCTATCTTATCTTTTTCGCTGCAGTCAGGATCCTTGAGGACAGACGGTACATGCTCATCTTACACTTGCCTACATTCCTCCGGTGCGGAGAGCACTATTGCATGCACAGAGTACTGAAGAGCAGGATGAGGCTAGCAGGTGTAAGTGACAGTCCAAGAGCAGAGAGGCAGCATTTCCATGGTGGTTAACAGATGAGGCACATTTCCACAGGGACCAGCAAGAATTACATGTACAACTTGTGACAGCACACAAAGAAACCTCCTGAAAACATGTACTTTTGATACAATGGTTATAGAGTCAGTCAAACAGAATCTGAAAAATGAGAAATGAATTGCATTGAAAGAAATTTCACTTAGGTTTACTTCATGTGCAGCTCATGGAATACTTTTATTGAATAATGATCATTATTTAACCTTGGCTATTTTTTAAAGTTTTATTTGAAGAAGTGAATTATTTTTTTCTCCAAGAGTAAACAAAACTCAATAAAATACTTAGGAATCATAAGCCATCTTATTTAAATGCCTTAAAATGTATGTAAACAAAAAGCATTTCAAGATTTTACAAAGCACCAGATACTCTGATATATTATCATACCTCTCATAGTTCCTAATACAGTATTACCAAGAATTAAAAGAACTTTACTTGCATTTTAGTCTTATCGAAAATTTATGGATGCTGCTTTTAGTTACATGTTACAAATAAAAACTTTGGCTATTTTCACACAAATTCAGTTAACAGCAAAATTAAATACTACTTCAATTATCTAGCATTTGTTCATGGTTGTTTTCTTCTTCCAAATAGTCTACTCTGGGCCTACCTGACAGAGCTGATGAGTTATTAACAATTACACAGCTCTAACTAATCCTATGAGGCTTTACAGGATACGAAGAAGCCCCACTTATAAATTCCCCCATCCATGACACACCCAGAATCAGTACAGATGGTCTCCCCCCAACAACCCCAAACCCTCCCCTCCACAGAGACAATATAAGCTTTTTACTCAATTTATAAAACCATTCATCCAGCAAGACAGGATAAATTTTTCTTCTTCTTTTTTTTTTTTTTTGTTTGTTTTTTTACCTCAACTGTGCATCTTCTCCTGTTCAAATGGCTTCCCCAGGTTTTCCATAGCAATTACCTTGGGGGAAGTCTGCTTTGGGACAGGTTAATCATGCTGTGGGTAGACTCTTCAAATAAAAGTATAAATAGTGAGACAAATGCACACAGACACTTGCCTCTGAAGAGCTAAGAGCCTGGCCACTACCAATCTTTGTACTCACTATTCTGCCTTCTGTAGCTTCTCCAAGCAGCCCTCCAAAAGTGATTACAGGAGACATACAGGCACAGTATAGGAAAAGAATCGAGGCCAGGCACTGCAGACTTAATGCATCCTTGAAGTCACTCAAGAAAAAAGGTGCTTTCCTTTTGATGTCAAGTATCAAACCACCAAAAAGCCTAAATAGGTGAGATGAAACTCGTCAAACTGTACACTAGAGGATTCTAGCTAGTTCAAACTAAAACTATGGGCTAATAAAAGGCTGGCGTGTAGTGTTTTTGTCAACAAAAATTAATATCCTATTTAAATCATGGCATAAATTATAGAAGATACACTCATTTAATCTAATCCACTGATAAGAGAAAAATCAGACTTCATTAAATTAAAAAGACATAAACCATCTGTATTTTATGGGCTATATACTGAAAAGACTGCAGGCAAATGATTTTATATGAGTAAATAATTCTGACACCAATGTGCAAGGAAATGTACAGTAAAAATAATTATCTAACAACCCCTTAATGAAAATGTGATAAACAATTCTGTTAATTATTATCTAAATTATAAATCTTAAAGACAAATGTCAAAAATACCAGAAAGGCAATTTTGAAATCTTAAGTTCCCCAAATACCTTTAAGATTAATATAGTGTGCTGTGCTTAGATGCACTCTACTGAATTAAAAAATTGCTTAACTGTTAAAATTAGTACTGCAATTACATAAATATTTCTGGTCCAGCCTAAAAACTAGTTCAGTGTATTTAATTTATTGCATATGTATTCAAATTAGCGTGCATGTTAATAAAATGAAGAAATTTAAGTTAGTAAATTTAAAACCTTTATTTGCACATGAAAGACTTATTTTTTTTTTAATATGGATATCAGATTTCTGGATACATCTAACTCAAAGCATTCCACCAAAATACAAGCACTGAGAGAGGCAGAAACTTTTCTTGCTATCACCAGTATAGAGATACTGCCTGTGACATAGCAGGTACTCCATTAATACTGATGACAAATTATTAATTCAACAAAGTCTGGGACTCAGAAAACATATAATCATTCAAATCCCTACTATAGAAAATACACCAAAAAAATTAATCACTTGTTTTCAAATGCTTTGGATAATTAAAACTTTACCATTTAAGCTTTTTTCAAGTTAAAATTAAAATAAATTCTAAAGTCATATTGAGATGTAGAAATTATCCTACAAGTAATCTGAAGCAAGGGAATCAACTTGTAACAATAAAGGTGCCACTGATAACAGAAAATGAAACCACATGATCAAATCAAATAATTGATTACTTTATAGCTTATGAGAGACCCCTGCGTAATCATGAGATCAACAGGGCCTGCCTTGATACTGTGTAGTGACTACCCCTATCTCAGTTTGAAGTTACTAATAATAGCAATAGGTAATTCTAGCAAAGTACCTTTTCTCACAGGGACAAAGTCTTATTTTCTATCATTTTTACAGAGACAAGTGTAGTAGTCAATGAATTAATTGTGAGTTTAAGCTTCTCTAAAGTTTATATTTAGTATGTGACTTATTATTTTTCCTTTATATTGTTCTCTTTAGGCAAGTCATCAATACTCTTAATAGCGTGTCTGTACATTATGTCTTGGTTTTCTTAAATAAATACTTAAGATCAACATCTTTTAGTTCCATGGAGACCACCAGTGGATAAAACAGCATCTACATGCTTTTCTACAGTATGGAAATAACGTAACATTTTCTACCTTATCAAAAGATATTTTAAGACAATGTTTACAACTGGCAATATTTATATTCTTTATTCCAAAAAAAAAAATTCAACAATTTTTCTAATTAGGTAACCATCATTACAATGGTTTAATCATGTTTGTCTATCTAATTTTACATTATCTCATAACATTAATGTTAAGAGTTTATAATTCCTGTCTGCTTCCGTAATTCTCTAAATTAATATGGGGTATTTCAATAGGATTCCACACCCTCTTCAAGAACCTTCTGTATAGATAATTTTAATACATACTAATTTTCCTTAACATAGGATGCCTACACAATAATGCACTTTTTAAAAAATATGAAAATACTATACAAAGTTCCAAACACTTGCAAAGAATATTTATGCCTTTTTCAGCCAATCAGTTCTAGTCCCAAGAAGATACCCACACTATATCAGTAATTGTACCCACCGTCCAGTCCTTTGTAACTCAGGCCCAGCGTGATGACCAGCCTCTTTAGGAATCTCGCCTGAGTTGGGGGCAGATCCATTGGGAAATACAGGAATCTTTCTCTTTTCCTGCATTTCAAAAAAAAAAAAAAAAACATTTTCAAAATTATGCTTTAAGAATTAAAATTCTATTTTAAGAAAAGCTAAGATGGCATCTTCAATTAGAAGAAACATAAGAGATCTCATATTGATTATTTTTCTAAACAGCAATTTCATAAAAAAATGCTTCCTAAAATAAACTTCCATTTTAAATAAATTGCACTTTAGAATAGAATCTAATATTTGCCTTTATTAATATTTAAAATTTATTATTGACTTATTGTATTTCATATTCCAATATCAAACATACTATAGAACGCATATAATATACCCTTTCAAATTAATACTCAGCAATTAGAATATAAATGTCCAATAAAGCATAATTCCATTTTTTATTTTTAAAATATTGTTCATGCTAACTACTGGAAATTATACTTTACATTATATTCAGATAAAAGTACATGTCATTTTTCTTTTATTAAAATACTTCCATTATGATATAAATAACACAGGAATTATCTGTCAAACACATTTTCATAAACAACAATTTTCATTAAACTTTATTACAAATTCAAGCGCACTAGTCTCATGATAAAGGCTCTTTCCCCTTTCCTCGAAGAACAAAAAAGCAAACTTAATTTGTTACTTCCAGGTAAGAGGTCATCGAGTGAGAGTAAGAGTGAGAGAGAGAAACAATGAGAAGAAAAGGAAGGGGTTGGAAGTACCTGGTTCAAATGCTCTGACAGAACTAGAGACTTGGATACTACCTATATGTTCAATATTTATAGACTTCTCTGTCATTATAAGATTACCATGTCAAAATTAAAACTAACTTACATCTTAGTTCAAAGGGTAAAGAGAAAAGAAAATTATAGAATTCCTATAAAACTAAAATAATGGAATGTACTCCCATACCACAATTTATCGGATACAGCAAAAGCATCATTCAAGGAAATTAATCACATTTAAAAAAAATGAAAGAACAAAAATAAATGAATTACAAGTAGCTAATTCTGGAAATATTTTAAAGAAAAAGAAAAGAAGAAAAGGAATATATGACAAGGCAGAAATTAAAACAGACAACTCAATTTTTACAAAGGGAGAACTGAAATAAAACTCAAAATCTGTTCAATAAGAAAAATATGATAGATCATTAGCTAGTACACAACAAAAGATATGAAAGAAGGAAATTTCAGAAGCTGGGGGCAACTTTATACATTTATACACACACACACACACACACACACACACACACACACACACGAAATTATATGATTATACTGAACAACCCTCTGCAAGTAAATTAGAAACCATAATGAAATGGGAAAATATAATTTCCCAAAACTGACACCAGAAGGTAAAAACATAGTATCAAAGGAAAACAGAATTTAGCAAAACTATCCAGAAAGAAAAACTCACACAAACCAGTTTCTACAGAGTATAAACAAGTTGTTGAAGTCTACCATACAGAAGATTCAAGTAGAGAAAATTTACAAAGGAATTTCTTGAAGTTCTTAAAACCAAACTATCATTTAAAATAAGTACTTTAAGCCACTTAAAATATTTAGGCATTTTTAACCACTTAAAATATTTAAGAACACAGGAAAACATAATTTTTAATGAAAGAAGCATGACAATTTTATCAAAATGGAGTGTGCAAAAATCTATGATGTATGATATAAATAATTTAACCAAAATCTTAGAACTACTAGCACTTTAAAGTGCAAGTTGGGTTTTTCCAACAATGCAGAGTGTTCTCATATTAAGAGATCTATTAGTAAGATTTACCACATTAATTGATGAAATTCATATTCTCCAGAGATATTTTAAAAAATCTTTGACAAAGCTCAACAAATTTTTATATTAAAAATTTCAGTAAAACAAGAAATTATGATACTTCCTTGAAACAGTAAAATGTGTATTTTGGCCCCAATGTCATTAACTTAATGAGAGAAACACTAGGGGTATTACCTACAGTCACGAACAAATTTAGAAATTCTCACTTAAAGTCAAGTAGTATTTACACTATTAGAGATTTCCGTCCATACAAGGTAAAAAATTGAAGGTGGGATAAAATTTTCTCTTATTGCAGATGATATGACTAAAAAACTACTATACACAATAAAATTAAGTAGCAGGATAAAAAAGAAATAAACAACAACAGATAGCCTTCATACATATATAAAACAATAAATGAGTGATATAATGGAACAAAGACCTCATTTACAATAGAAACAATAAAGTTAAAAAATATTTTTTAAAGATTTATTTATTTATGCATACAAGAACTGGGGTGCAGGCCAGAGGTGTAGGGGGGCGAGAGGGCTCACCAGAGAAAGAGTGGGGAGCAGAACAGGGAGATCACGGAAATACACAGCTGAGGGGAGCAAAGGGCGAGGCAGGACGGGCAGGAGAGTTCCACCAGCCAGGTGGGAATCTTCCCGGCTGGGCATTGAACTTGGGCCGGACATCTCCGCAGCACTGCGCTTAACCCGTTGCACCATCAGGGAAGCCCAAAAGTTAAAATATTTCTGAACACACCAAGTGTCACTAAGAACTTTATAACATTCCTTAAGGCCACAGAAACTAACCTGAAATAGAAAATCAACTGGGGAGAGATCTATCACGGTCCTGAGCAGAGATTCTCCCTCATTAAAAATTTAACTGCCATCACATTTTTTGTTTGGAAAATAAAATTTTGCTTGGAAATAGCTGCTTTTAAAGCTTACATAGAAAAACAAATACACAAAGGTAGTTAAGACGACTCAGTAAAACAAGAGTAAGAGACAGGACAAGAGTGAATCTATACCTATTACATATTAAAATATACCATAAAAGCCTCAGAAATTAAAGTGCAGAATTGGTCCATAAAAGACCAATGGCAAAGAAATTCCAGAAATAGAACTGTATATACATGGAAATGTGGGAAATGATATAGTCAACATTACCAATTGAGGGAAATAATGTTCAGCTTTATCATAAATGGGGATAACCAGGCAGCAATTTAGAAAAAAAAAATAAAGTTGGATGCGTGCTCATGTATAACACACTAATGATAAACTCCAAAGGATCAACAAGCTATTTGAATGTTTTAAATAGGTGGGCAATAAATGAAAAATATTCAGGAATATTCAGTCTCACTAAGTATAGAAATGTTAACAAAACCACATTAAAATACCTTATGTAGTAAGATGAAAGATAGCAATCAGACTGACAAACACCCAAAAGTCTGACAGCACACTGTGTTCGTGAGGCTCACAATCTCTGCAGCAGTACAAAGTAGTTCAACCCATGAGAGGGGATTCTGTTAATATCTACTAAAATTATAAATACATTTCATGCAGTCCAGCAATCCTATTTCTGATAATCGATTCTACACATAAAGCGTCACAAGACTAAAATGGGATACAAATACTATCAGATGGTTTTTAATAGCAAAAGACTGGAAACAACTTGAGAACCAGGAAAGGAAAAACTATGGTATATAAATCCCAAAGTGGAATACAACAAAGTTATGAGAGCAAGAATAAAGACATTTCTATGATTTTGTATGCTTTTTTTTTTGCATAAAAAAAGCAAGGTGCAGAACAGTAGATATGCTACACTAAATTTTGATATTGAGGAGGAAGTAAGACTGCATGTTCATTACTTTGTACTGAATAAAAATTAAAAGGATAAATAGACACTACTAGCAATGGTGACTCATAGGAGGGGGACAAAGGAATAAGACCGTACAGGAGACAGACAAGGTGGGGTTACAACTTCTGAGTGTGCCTGTTTTATTTTTAATGTTCTGATGTTTTAAATATATAAACTACTCAAAAAAAATTAATAAAAAAAAAAACTCAGAGAATTGTGTCAATTCTTACCTGAGAAGGAACACTTTTTGGTGGCTCGATACGTATAGAAGGATCCCACTCTCCTGGAGGTAGGACAGTTACTTGATCTAAAAACTCATCAATTCCAGATAAGAGGTCATTTCTGTCCTTTGCTTTATAAGCTACATCATGAAAAATCTAAAGGGAAAAAAAATATATTGAGTAAAAGGATTTTAAAGTTGAAAGAAAATTCTACATATAGTAAGTAACTTTAGATATCAAGAATAAATCTGCGATAAAGGTAACTACCTGCGATAAAGGTAACTACCTCTTAACATAGGCAGGTCTCCACCCCATCCTGAGTAAAAACGATTAAAAAAAAAAACAACCCACTATTATTAACATTATCAGATGAATTAACAGCTAATGAACAAAAAAAAAATTTTGAGATGCATTATGACAGAATAACTCAAATGTACAGTGGTTAGATCAGATAGCACCTATTAAAGACAATGGAAGAGTTCTAACTTAAAACATAAATACATAAAAGCGTGTCACTGAAAATCTGAATGAAGGAAATGATATATTCATGTCTGTATGCTTTGGGCAGTAAAGAGGAAAATACTATAAAATACTAATCCATAAAGTCCACTTAGTCACCAAAGAAATGAAAGTAGCAGAATTTAAACCAGCAAAGAGGCAACAAAGATATAAAACAGGTGGTAGATTAAAAGCATGATTAAGATTAAAGACATAGTAAATAGCTAAACTCACCAGAATCTGGTTTACTAAATGGTTGAGACAGGCTAGAGAAAGGAGGTCAGGTCCAATGCGGGAGGGTTTCAGAGACCTTAGGAGGAACACATGGCAGAGATGTCTAGCAAGCACCTCACTACAAAATTCTCTCCCAAAGAGAGACAGAAGTCCTAATCAACACAGGCCATGGTCAAAGAGAAGGTCTCCAAATGGAAGAGAAATTACAGAGGGAAAAAAAAGGAATAAAGGAAAAAGGACAAAGTCCTGATGAAAACAATAAGAAATGATATTCTGAAATCCAGGATGAAGAAAATTTCAAAAAGTGGTCAATAATTTCAAATGCTTGTGTGGGGGAGAGGGTGAGCCCCCAAAGTACCCACTGATCCAGAGAGAAAGGCCTTGAAGACCTTACCAAAGGCGAATAGTTCAAGACTGATTATGAGATAAAATAATATAAACAAGGATAAATTTTTAAGTTTCTCTGTGACAGGAGAGCTGTTAATTTAGTATATATGCTTCACAATAAGCTTCCACTTCAATGGGTATTTTAATTACCTCATCAGTCATGAGAGTGGCTATTGATCTTCCAATTTCATGGTACTGTGGCGCCTTGCCTGCTGGACCCAACAGTAGAAACAAAAACCTAAGGAAACATTAAGATGTGCGGATTTGAGAATAAACAACATATACACAAAAATCTAGGCAATCACAAAGAAATCATCTGAAAGACAGAAATAACATTCAGACAACTTTTAAATGCCACCACAATCACCAAAATAAAATGGCAACTATAATAAAACTAAAGTAGATCATGTAACTAAAATAAGGCATTGTTACCTCACAGCTTCCTTAGGGTAAAGAACCAATTAAGGAATTGGGTGTTTTACATTAAAGTTTCCATCTTCTTATTTTGATTTTAAACTATTTTATCTAGTCTGTTTAGACCAAAAAAAAGGTAAATTACTAAATAATTAAAGTATATCCCAATCTTATTAAGAACCTAAAAGTAAGGTTTACCTAAAAAAATAGTTGAGAAAATGTATACAAAGTGGAAAAGCAAGACTTTAACTCCATTCTCCAGTGCCTGCACAGAATGTTAATATGCCTAAAATGATGAACTATTTTTTAAAACAAAGTTCCCAAGATACCAAATGTCTTACAAAAGTATAAATAGATTTTATTTTTTAAAAGGATGCTTTTCTTTTTTCGTTTTTTTAGGCTCAGAGAGAAAGATAACCCTTTTATCTCTAATACTCAAAGCATATGGTGTAACGACA
Source organism: Scalopus aquaticus (assembly GCA_004024925.1). NCBI lineage: Eukaryota > Metazoa > Chordata > Mammalia > Eulipotyphla > Talpidae > Scalopus > Scalopus aquaticus. The sequence goes on along the minus strand of PVIJ01004015.1, from coordinate 71,378 downwards.
ATATTTAACAATCAAAACGAACTTTATTATTGAAGCAATATACTCCTTCAATGGATGAAAAATTTTAGGTTTTAGACATGCAGAAAAATGTCCACTGGAACTCACTCTACCTTGTTGGAACAGGGACCTCAGTCAACCCTGAGAGGAGCACAGCAGGGGCCAGTCTCACGAATGCAATTATAGGCCTTTCCAGAAAGTCTACTTCTCCCACCAGAACATTGGATGCCTCAGCTCCTGAAGGAATTTTTCTCATGAAATTCATGTCAACCTGTTGATAAGTAAATAAAAATTAAGAAGAGTTTGCAGTTCTTTATAAGAATTCTTAGAAAAAGGAAAGAAAAGAGGTTTTTAAGACAACTGTTTACCAATCAAAACTTGTGATCTAATGGATATATAAATGCCAAAATTCTAACAAATATAAAGAATGGAGTAGACAAATACAAAAAGCAAGCAAAACACACCGATCAAACTCCTATTATAACTGCCATAATCTTAACTACTTTAGAGATCTAAGTTATCAGACATACTAAGTAGAGAAAGTTTTTCAATGAATATAAGCACTATTCATTAAAAAGTATTAAGGACAAAAATATAGTTCACAAACAATGGTTCAAGAAATTATACACAGTGCTATAAAACAATCATTCATTATTATTATTTTGAAAGGAATTAATCCCTTTACATTTTAAAATTTTTATAAGAACTCTGGGCATTCCCCAGTATATTCATTAAGTGGAAAAAGATTCATTTTTATTTAAAACTAAAATGGCCATTATTGGTATAGATATAGGATAATGCTACGTAATCAAATTTAGTGGTCTGTGTATAATTACAAAGAAAAGGTTACAAACATAATATCAAAGTATGAGAACTTCTTCATTTATATGCAGTTTCACACAAGTCACTAAACACCACTTACAGGGTTAGCTATTAAAAATAAAACCAGCACTTACAGCGGGCCTCTTGAGTCCCACACCCAGTGTGCCACAACTACAGTGCCAGGAGGCAGACTCCTGCCCAACAGGAGACAAGAGGTGTACACAAGGATAGGCCAAGTAAAAAAAAGTACAACTGTGACAGAGGAACAAAAATAAACGGCATCTGCCATGTCTAGAGGAAACCTATAATGAAAATTAACTTATTTAACAAAAATAAATTGTAACTTAGTTACTGCACGCTTTCACTTTCTGAAATAATAGGATCATCAGAAAAAATATAATCAAGAATTTAACAGAAGAATTAAAAATACAACAGGCTTTCTGTACAGACGATGCACCTTAACGTAAGGTTCTGTATAGTATGAAGCTCAGCAAGGCTACAATGTAAATCATCATTTAAACTCCTTTTCTGCAAAATGTGACTGACAGACATTGAATCATAAAAGACCTAGGAAAAATGAATCTTACTTGAAATAATCATATTTGATAAAAATCTTACATTGGATGCAAAATATTATAGTGAGTATCTGTAAGCAAATTAATACCATAAAAAAATGACAAAGCCCACACAGAAAAATTATTCAGAAATATTCATAAAGAACATTTTTAATTGATTTATAATTTGAATTTGTAGCTTTTTGCCCAGTTCTTTAGAAATGTTTTTTCTATTTAATTTACTCATCTACTGAAAAAAATCATAGTTAAGATGGGAGAGTTGTTTTCAAATCTATGCCTTTATCTACCCATGGGGAAGCACCGATACGTTTCCCAGTGACATTCCAGAAAGTACTGACACCATAAGACAGTAATTTTGGAATCGCATTACAGCCAAGAAAAGGCTGAATCACTGATGCTGTAACATCATTCCCAGAATTACTCTTTCTAGTGGTGGCAGTTCCAGAACAAATGACTGTAATTCAAAAGGTACTGAAATTTCATGATATATATGGGTAGGTATAAATGGAAATACCATTATTACCCACATACTCTTATCAGAATTTCTAAGAACAGTAAGATGTAAATTTACTCAAGTCATCTGAGATTAACTGTCACCTATCATAACTTCTGACCTTAAATTAACGTATCATAAGCATCACATGACAGTTTACAAGCTCCAATCTAGTAAAGTTACTACCATCGAAGTTAATAAGGCCACACCGCTAGCAAAAAATTCTCAATAGTTAATGATAGAATTACCTTGCTGAAGTCAACAGTACTGTTTTCTCTGCTTCCTCCACTTCCATTACCTTTAACTTCTCCACTTTTACTATTGTCCAAGTTTCCAGGTGCAGACTGTGGAGAGGCTAAAATACCTGTATTTAAGAACAAAACCCCAAATTAGAAAGGAGAAAATTCACTTTGTAGCCTGACTCTGCTCATATCCTGAAAGTGATAGTTTATTAAAAGCAACTGTGGAAGGTTTAAAAAAAATTAAAAAAAGGGTGGCAGGTGTTAGTACCATACTAGCAAGACTGGAATAAAATTATAAGCAATAATCAATTTATTGTAACATTTAAAAAAATATAACTGGAATTTACACAAACAGTGGCCTTTTGCAAAAAGAGAAAAAGTGAGTAGGTGAAGAACCACAGAAGATGGAACACCTGAGTCTGATTACCACTACAAATATTTAGGGAAAACAATTTTAATATATGTCCTAAACATGTGGATTACAGAGCTTAATGATCCCTAGCTACACTTAATATTTTCAATAAACTCTAAGTGTAACTCAGAAAATGTAGGGGCTACATCAACTAAAGTGTCTTCCAAAATCATAATGGTTTCAAGAATTCTCATTTATCTTGGGTAGTGTGCATGTACTGCCTACTGTCTTTATTCCTAAGAAATACAGTACAACTTTAACGTAAAATAGGAATGTTCTTACAAAATATACAGAGAAAAGGTTTTATAATGAAACAGATGTGTACTGAAGTAACAACTCTCTGCCTTTTGGTAGCTAAGTGACTTTAAGCAACTCACCCAATCTCTACAATTCAGAGAAACATATATAAAATTGGTTTGTTTGGATTATAAATGACAGATACCAGCCAAGCATTAGTATACTCATATCAGCTGACATTCAGCAGGAACACTGCACAATAAAATAACCTACAAACATCCTCAAGTTTAAGACAAATCATTACCACTGTGAATTTTGCAAATATTTCAGTCTCAAAAAATCGAAGTTCAAGTACACAATACAAATTTCTACCATTAAATGTATCTTTTTTTTCTTTTCAAACACCTAAGATTTTCTAGCTCAAGAATAAATTACCCAGGGCCTCCCTGGTGGCGCAATGGGATAAGTCTCAGCCTATGAAGCTGTCCACAGCCACTGCAGCACGAGTTTGATGCCTGGCCTGGGAAATTCCCACATGGGCAGCAGACCTCTCCTGACTCACCCGCTGCTCCCCTCAGCAGTGTACTTCAGTCAATCTGCCTGTTCTGCACTCCACTCTGTCTCTGGTGAATCCTCTCACTACCCCACACCTCTGGCCTACACCTCAGTTCTTGTATGCATAAATAAATCTTTAAAAAAAAAGAATTAATTACCAAAAACACTGGGTGTCACAGGAGAAAAAAGAACTAGACTGAGTAACAACAGACCATACTTTCAATGTAACTGCACTCACAGCAATCTAGTAACCCACAGAAATTCAATTCAACTCTGTTTGTAGTTAAAGCCTATAAACTTGGCAGTTATTAATGGCAATTAAGTTGCAAAATTTTAAGCATGTCACATATACTTGATGACTCTGAGTTTAACATTTTTCTAAAATACAATATAATTCAACTAACAACTGAAAATAACTCATTTGGGTTTACTGTTAAAACTCAGTGACAGAAGACCTGTTCAATACCTAAATCAGGATGTCACTGTAACCCAAAAGTATCAGTATATAAAGCACTTACAATCAATTTAGCCACATAGCTCATTCTCTTGAAAAATTAAATAATTCTGAAGTAAAAACTGTTTCCTAAAAATAACTTATTTTTACCACTTTAGTTTAGCAGAGAAGTTATTCAGAATCCTGTTCTTTGACCTCTGTCCCTTAACGTCCATAAGAGAATTCATTCCCTTATTAAAATACATGCCAAAGAGGTACCATAAAAAAAAAAAAAAAAAAGTGAACCAGTATGTCTCAGTGGCTTTCATCAGCTCCCACACAGGAAAATGAAGAGTATCACTAAGGCCCTAGCAGCAACCGCGTCTGAGCATCAATACACTAAAATGTAATCAATCTGTAGGTGTATAATCAAAAGAATAAAGTTTCCCAGAATAGTCCCAACCACCCATTTTGAGAGAAGAATGGATGAAGAGAAGGCTGTGGGCAAAGTAAGAACTCAGTAGAAATGGAAAGAAGAAATGATGTGGACTCAAATACTGACAAAGCTAGAAGTTGTGACCTGAAGTCACTGGGCTAACCTGGTTATTTGAAATTGTTAAAACCGACATGCCTCTTACATGTTAAGAGCTTTACACTATTGCCTTCTCTATATAAATCTTCCCAATCTCAACTAAATGAAAGTTGCTCTTTTAATCACTAAAGGAACTCTCCCTGCTACCATAATTTTTAGCACTAAGACTTAAATGAGCAAATTACCAAAAATTAAACTATTACTGGCACAGCTAACTCAAAAGAACTTTACTTCTCTGCTTAAAGGTAAAAAAAACACAGCAAGTATAAGTTTTTTACAGAAAACAAAAAAATCAATACTACCATTTAAAAAAAAATCATACTGACTCATCTATTATTTTGCCCCTTTTTCCCCTCAGATAAAATAGTAAATCTAAGTAGAGAAAGATAAATGAAAGATTATCAGAGTTTTGTTTCATAAACAGGGAATAATACATAGCTGTCTCCATTACTGTTTTTCAGTAATTACATACCTCAAAGAGGTCTTCTAAAGCATTAATTACGGATTTTTTTCCGTATCTTTAGAAATTCCCTACCTTCCCTTCATTCTAATTCTTTACTTCAGAAAGGCTGAGATATCACAGAGCACACTTAATAGAAAAAAAAATTCTTCAATCTCAGTTAATTGCTCCTTTTATCTCCTTAACAACATGGCCTAACAAGCCATTGGCAGCAGATACAGTTCTATCTTTACTACAGATGATTTAAAGTCCCTGATTATTAATAGCATAGAAGCTGGTAATGTAAGAAATATTCAGTATTACTGACCAATATTGGTAAAAACAAATGCAAGGAAGGAACTTCAAAGTAATATTGCTCAAGGAAAATAGTAAATCTTGCAGGTTCTTTTTAATTGAAAGTACTAATTATTTCTAGTTATTTTTTGCTTTTTGTACAGCTACCTCCTCATTGTGCTGTAAATTTTTTAACTAGCAAAATTTACACTGTTACTATGCTACAGATTTTGTTGCAAATAGATCTGATCCAATTTTTAATTCCAGGCACTTTACAATCTTAACATCTCAAGGTCTTAGTTTTCTTCATTTGTAAAACAAGAATAACAGGAACCTCATAAATTGTTAGAAGAATGAGAAATATGGTATTTGAAAAACATACACACAGTGTATAGAAAAGTCTATAAACAATGTTACTTTTACTATGATCATAATATTACAATGATTTAGCCACAATACTTCCATTTTATATTCTAAAAGTGTATGTCTTTTTGGCACTATAATGAGTTTTTGATTAAATGCATCTGATATGCTTGGGGAGAAAAAGAGGGAGAGGTTTTTCATATAGTGGTAGGAATTTTTAACCAGAGGAAGTAAACTGTCACAACTGTATGACCTAGTTATTTAAATTTTCTGTATTTCTGAAAATGGTGTCTGCACTAAACTTACAGAAATTTTAATACATGTGAAATAGGTTAATTTAATAACTGCAAGCTACCATTTAAGTGTTAGATATTATCAGTATTATGGAGAAATGTGATAATACTAATGTTAAAACCACTAATGTTAGCATTCATATATGCCACATGGATGCTTACCTGTCAGTAAATAGTAGCCACTAAAGAATACTTCTTTATGTGACTTGAGTAGAAAGACATATATACATAGATGGACCAATAATATATAAACTTTAAATCAGTTACAAACTTGCTACTAAGGAGTCATTTCTCTAACTCACTTTCATTAAAAAACCTCAATATTCACCAAGACAAAATAAAGAAAAAGAAAATCAGATGCTATTCTGTTAAGAAAGTTAAACCATACTGCATTCTTTGGATGAAAGCACAAAATTTTAGATAAAAGACACATCACCTCATTATACTTTATATGCAGATATGTGTTCATTCACCTTATGAATGAACATATACAAAAAACCAACAATTTTTTTAAAAAACCACAGCAAACTGAAAGACTATAAAAATTTGTTTTTCAGAACAATTCAAATGCCTTGACCTGTAAAATCTCAGAAAAAATTTTTGAATGGGCTTAATTTATATGTAGTCTTCTTTGTCTTTTTATAAATTAAAACTTTTAATAATTCTATTCTCTTCTACAGTACTGTGAAGGAAAAAAACATGCAGAAGTCAAAATAAATTATAAGCATCATCGACATATGCTGCTAGAGCTACGTGCTGAAAAGCATTCCGAGTGCAAGTGATCCAGAGGCAGAAAGCACCACACATGGAGGATTTTGGATAGTTGCCTGGAGTTAGGTCAACATTTTCCTCATTCTTCTGCTCCTGGCCTTTCAACGCTTCTAAGTCTTCCTCAGGTGGATGAATTACTACTGTGGGAATATCATCACTGGCAGATGAAACCAGTAGTTCTGGGGCATGAGGCTGACTTTGTAGGGAACTTCTGGAGGCCAGGCGACTGGTGCTAGGACTGGAAGGAGGACTGTTTTGATAGGTGGGAACTGGGGTTGTACACCTCGAGCCTGCAGAGGTTCCAGCTCTTGAAGAAGGAAGAAGATGACTGAGAAGAAGAGATAAAGGCGATTCTCCTCTTAATGAAAGGTTTGAGGCAGACAGACCTGTTCGCAAAGAGTGACGGGAGGCTGAAAGGCCATCCCCTGAGATAAAACAAATAAATGAAAATGATAAAGTTCACTGCAGAAGACAAACAGACACAAAAAATCAATTTATACTGTAAATTGCAAGCTTTAAATAAGGCCCCAAATTTCAAATTCATGCTCTTAGGGTTAGCATGGCAATCAGATTTTTAAATGTTAGAAAGTCACTAAAAAGTTGTATTAAACTCTAATTGGTCCCCTGGCAGTGTATCAAACAAAACAAAATAAAACAAAACAAAACAACCACTAATGTTAATGCTGCATGGTGGGGAAGGTAGGGAACAATATTCTGTTAGTAATTAGAATGCTCAATAATGTGGCTCTAAAGAAAGAACATTATCAATGCAAAGTTATGATTAGATGGAAGGTAAATAGCAAATGAGCATATGAGAATAATCTAATAGAATGCAAAACAAAACTTACCAGCACCAACAGTGCATATTTAGTGTATTTTTCCTATATTGTACCCAACTACTACAGGAAATTATCTCTAACAAGAAAAGTACATAACAACATTACCTAATAATTCCTAATTCAAAATTGATACTAAATTCTTCCAACATTAAAGTCAACTGGCGTGCTCTCAAGTCAAACTTGAAAACCTGGGAGAAATTTAAGAATTTTTTTAAAAAGAGAAACTGAATATCAATTCTAAGAGATATTCTTGCATGTGCTAAAATAATGCTTCTCATTTCCAATAGAGCAGATAAATTTAACCAAACAGACAGCCTTTCTTTAAACAGACCAGAATAAAGTATTCCTAGCAACAATAGCAATGATGCAGTCTAGAACAACAAAAGGTCAAATACAGTTGTACTTCAAATGCCAGGTTTCTCTATTAAGTACACCTTAATGCGCTAACTCCACTTTTGTAAGAAAAGCATGAAATATAACAATCCCAAGTGATCTAAGTCTGTAAGAGCAAAGTTATGCAGTCAAGATTTCAGAAATATTAGAGCTAAAGATTAACCTTTAACCCATAAACCATGACTCAGAAAATACCCATCTGCAGAAAAACTATTAAATTACAACACTAGTACAGCAAAATAATAGGCATCAACGCTGAAATGGTACTTGAAAGAAAACAGCTATTGTCTTAAAGTTAAAAGGAACCAACTGACAACTGGAGAATAATCAGATTTTCTGAGGTCTCTCTGGGTAAATAAATTCATTTCACAAAAGCAGAGAATATGCAGTATGTGAAAAATGAAATGGAGGTAAAGTATGATATAGATGACTTGTTTTTAAGAGATTCATTTTTAATGTTTCTTACCTATATGGAGATTTGAAACAGAGTAATAGAGTTTAATAGTCAAGCGCCCATAAGAAAATAAGCTGTGAAAGATGACTATTTTGAACATTAGTGCACCAAACCCCACGCCATGGCTATTAGCTTTTAGAACACGTAAAAGCTGGAATCAGATAACAGACCTCGTGGCTGCCCTCTACATCCCGCCACTGTGATGGTCACAGCCCTGGTAATGCCAACAGTTAGGGCAAACAGCGACCCTTAGTACCTCTGTTTTCCACAGTCACTGTCAGCGTAGCTCTGAGAGCGCTATATTCCTCTGACTTAGAAAGAAGAAAATAAGGGAAGAGAAAACTTCCAAGGGTGCCAGCCTGAAAGCAGTAAGAGGCAAGTCTTCCCAAGTCCCACCAAACCCACCACTGACCCGCAAGTGAGTGGAGAACTGGAATATGTGGGCCTGGGACTCTTTGCTTGGAAGACATCACCTAAGTCACCCTCGCATAAAATTGGAATAATCACAAAAACCTTCACAAGTCATACAAATAAGGGGCAATAAAATCAGCAAGCCAACTCAAAACCACTTGTTTATGCCTAGCAAGTAAGACATATTCAGGAGACCAAAAAAATTATTAGGAAAAATACTAAAGAGAGAAATTTTCAAACTGAAGATTTAGAATTTGAAAAAGAATAAACTAAACGTACTAATCCCAATTTACACTTCTTTAATCAATAATGTAAGTATCTTTGAACAGAAACAAAAAAGCAGAAAGGGAAAGTAAAGTAATTCAGGGTTATGTTAAGTGATAGCATTTAAATATTACCAACACTTAAATGAAATTAGTTTGTATCACTGTAGTAGTCAATGCTTTATTTTGCTCATCTCAAAGATTTCCAAAGATAAATCTGTCATGTTGTAAAGAAAGATATTTGAGAAATGATATTTTTAAATGCACAAATAACACTATTATTTGGTTTTCAAAAAGAATGAAAATGTTAACAAAATGGCCTATGTAATTACCTAGGAAAATGTTTCTTTCCCCAAGGGCTAACTGTAACAGACTGGAATGCTGTTAGAGTAGAAGTGTTAGCAAAAATTGGATGCCACAACTTATCTCACCATTCCTTTCAAGCAAGTGAGGGTCAGAATGTTTCTTGCCTATATCTGCAAAAGATCGAACCAGGGGAATCCGACTGGTGAATCTTTTCTCATTCTGATGATGATGTCTCTTCAGAAGAGCTTCTCTGACATTCTCTCTTATGGACTCATCCAGCTGGCCAGAAGCTATCATGTTGTCCAGCACCATATCTATTCAAAGGAAAAAATATAAGTCATTACTATGAAATAAACCAGTATCTGGAGGAAAATAACAGAATAAACTGTAAGTGAAACCTCACAAGAAAATAAACCTAGGAAGAATTTATTCTCATTTCAAATGGTGTATGCATAATTACCAAGGTGAACATTATCCAACAAAAATGAATGAGACCCTCATTTCAATAAATACTATTATATATAGACTATTGTTACGGTTTAAATTGCATTCCTGATGCAGATATAATAAATTCTATTGAAATGAAGATTCAGTAACACTGACTCCCTAAGAAGTGACAGAATTTTACTGCTTCACCTCCTATTTTCCCCCAGAAGTGCTCTAGCAGATGAATATCTGGACACATTCATTCAGTCATTTATTTGCTGAGCACCGGCTATGTGTCAGGAGTAAAGCAGTGACCACAGGTGATCACGCTTCTGCTTTCCCTCTTCCGAGGTAGAGAAACCAGTGAGCACATGAATAGATAACTTATCGTGAAGTATTAAGTTCCAGGAAGATAAACATGTCAGGTGATGAGGGGGATCTGGGAAACGGAAACACTGATGGCAATGCCTTTCTGTACATGTTGTAATGACTGAGTTATTTTTAATTTATGAAATATAACTTTTAAACAGTACTAGTATCTTGACATTAAAGAGCCAACCTTCAAAACTGATAAGGTTACTCTGAATGAACACCAGAAGGGATCAACCTAGCAAGTACACGATAACATGAACACACTAAGTAGAGGCTACCATACATGTGAACGGTGGATTATACGACATTAACTAAAGCATTACATTGCATTACGTGACAACTACAAGTCAAGGTAAGACAATTATATCCAAACTGAATAATCCTAACCCTAACTCAATTTTTCCATCATGTAAGACAAGAATGTAGACTTTGATAATTTAAAGACTTGCAGCATATGGTCAAATCTAACAATCTGTCTGGTAATACCGACGTGTTTCTGGTCTGAAAGACCTAGTAAGATTATGATTCTCTTGAAAACCAAATATCACAGATTTTCCATGGGAGCAATCTATGATGATAATCATACTATCAAATTCGTTTCCACTGAAATTATGTAAATGTTGAAGAATTTTAGTTAATGGCCAAATAGCTTTATCATAGCTATCTTTTCCCACTTTCTACCTCCAAAGAATCCTTCAAATTTCTCTTTCCTTCATTTCCATCTACCATAGTTCTGCTCAGAACTCTTGCTGCCATCATTTCTTACCTAGACTATTCCCAGTAGAGTAACTGGCTTACTTGCTTCTAACCTCCACTTAGCCTAAAGCCACACAACACAGAGCTGCTGGGAGGACGCACCCGGTGCACAGCTACGTGACACAGCTCCATCGTAGACCTTTCTGGGCACCAAACTGCCCATCAAGACACAATCCAACTTCTCAACTCAGTAACTATTACATTTCATCTCTACCTTGTTGTCTCAATGTATCTCCTACTATTATTCAAGGGATCTGTATACTCACATGAAACTTTTCTGAGATTCAAACCTGGCCATATTCTCTAGATTTGCCCTTCTTTTCCTCTTCTTTAAAATACTTTTTTTACTCTTGTAGCACAGGTTCCTTGTTCTCAAATTAGGCTGTGTAATTAATGTACTCTGGATCTTCCTCAGATATGCTGGTCCAGAAAACACAGCAGCAAAAAACTCCTTCCTCTCCATCCCCAGAGAACAGACTGCATCTCTTGCTTATGGACTAGTCATTTTCTTCCTGACACTTTAATTATGTCTAACTTAAATCTTCTCAATACCAGACTTATCATAAACAAAAAGTATTATTTACATGTGTAGTCCTCACGCTGTCCTGCACAGAATGGAAGCTCAACACACAGTTGTTAAATCAATGGTCTAAAACTCCACTTTCCTTTCCTTATCTAAATATCCCTAATTTCAGTACAACTTTAAACATAAAAACATCGATTTGCTATAACCTGCTATTTCGTCTAGAGTGCTCGCTCTCATATCCAGCATGACTGTTCCATTTAGGATACAGCTTCTTAGTTCAAAAAGACTGTGCAAAGAGAGAGTTGCCACATAAGGTTTACTCCACCGGTCACCACCGTCTTCAACATCCTCTTCAAATTTCAGCCATCTGAAACAGAAAATATAAAAAGTTTATATAAAATAACAATTTAATTTGTTTTTAGAAATTAAACACAAGAAATTTGTTCTTTTAAAATTTTACTATTTGTTCTCTTTCTTAAAAATAATTATTTTTATTTATTTATGCATATAGGAACTGGGGTGTAGGTGAGAGGCGCAGAGGGGTGAGAGGATTCACCAGAGACAGAGCGGGGAGCAGAACAGGTGGATCCACTGAAATACACTGCTGAGGGGAGCAGCAGGCGAGACAGCAAAGGTCAGCAGAGCCAAGTAGGTCAGCACCCTGGCCACAGATCACAGTGGCTGGATAGCTTGATAGCGCTGAAATTTTAACTCCTGAGCCACCAGGGAGGCCCTCACTATTTTGTTCTTTTAAAGAGAAGTAAAGATAACCAACACCAAAACAAAATTTGGCTACAAACATTTTTACAAATCAGGTTAGTGGTCTACAATACCTACAGTCTCAAGTTACCTTTGAAGTTCCTCTTTTTATTCTAGTTATCAAAATACGTCTATAAAAACAAACGTGGAATTTCTTACTTTGAAATTCTAATTGTCTTTTAAAAAGATTTTGATTTTTCAAACTTACTTCTCTAAAAAAAGACATGAAAATCTACGGTAATTTCTTTTGTTACAATCGAGGATTAAGGATAACTTAAGGCAACAAATTTTGAGGATACGGAGAAAACCTAAAGATAGAATTTCCAGTCTTGAGGTAATTCTCTGTTCATTGTTTTTCAACTGCAAGTTCATTTATATATTCTCATTATAAAAAGAAATCAAGTAAGTCGATTGAAAACTGAAATGCAGTGTTATTACCTGGCAGTTTCTTTCCACTCATACTCTTCTCCATCTCTGTAACATAGTTCATCCATTTCCGTGAAGAGATCATGGGGAATATGTTCTTCGTCATCATCTTCAGTACCAAGGATAAACTGAACTCTCTGGGATGGTGTGTCTTGACAAATTAAGAATTTAAATAGATTTAAAATTTTCTTCATTCATTAAAACACAAATTCATAGTTTTGAAAGTAAAATGCTTATTATAAAATAAATCTATTCTATCAACAATCTTTTCAATATCATTAAAATACCATTAATTCCAGAAGGTAACAAGAACCAACAATCCAGAGAAAAAGTAGTAGCACAAAAAGATCACCTCGTAGATGAAAAAAGAAAAATTGTATTACAGTAAACAATGAAACTAATCTTAAAATGGATGTAAAATAAAAATAAGCCAATATCCAAAACCATGTAACACTATGCTCAATGGCATGACTTTTTTCCCTTACCAAAAAAAAAAAAATCTTAGGTTAACAGAAATCCTGTCCTTTACAAATAATCAAATCAGAGCACTCTTTATCCGCACCGATAACCAAGAAATCCAGCTTAGTGGACAAAATCTTCTGGCATAAAAATGTTAAAAAGGTTTAAAAGTTTCAGTCATTTCCCAGAGCCTGAGGATTCCACATATCTACTCACTGAATGTTTAAGAAGTGAAAATACATAATAGAGAAAAGGAAATAAAATACCCCCAAATTAAAGTTTAAATGCCAAGACTTAAATTTTTCAATTCTAAGGCAGGACTACAATGAAAAAAACAAAGCCCCTTACTTTATTCCACATATCCCAAACAGATCTTAACCTATAAAGTGAATACTTTTCTTACAGAAAAATATTCTTACTTTAATTAGTATTTCTCAATGTATATAATGTGTCAAATTAGTGCAGCAGGAATAAAATTTATTTTTAAAGATTTATTTATACAGAGAAGAGCTGGGGTGTAAGCGAGAGGTGTGGGGGTTGCGGTGGGTGGAGGGGGTGAGAGGATTTGCCAGAGACAGAGTGGGGAGCAGAACGGGTGGATCAACTGAAATACACTTCAGAGGGGAGCAGTGGGTGAGACAGGAGAGGTCTGCTGCGCTATGTGGGAAGCTCCGGATCGAACTCAGGCTGCAGTGGCTGTGGGCAGCTTCATAGTGCTGAGCTGAGACTTAACCCCTTATGCCACTAGGGAGGCCAGGCATAAAATTTAAAAAAAGAAATACTCAATTACAAAAAAAAATCTTTCCTGGAAAAGAACCTTAAACTGTTAACAGAAAACTACTGTTTTCTCTTACCATAAGAAGGAGATTCCCGTCCATCTTCTTTATCTGATTCTTTATCTTTTCTTTTCCGGTGATGATGTTTGTGCCCACGATGCCGATGCCGTCGACGACTCTCTTTACTAAATGGGACATGGACGCCAACATATACAGCTCGATGACCTGGCAGAAAGTTTGGACACGTCACAGTTTACAAAAGGGGAAAAAGTGACTGCATAGAAGTATGCCACAATTTATCTAGTAACAAAGAATTAGAAGTTCATGTAATTAACAATGCTGGTCTGGTCTCTGCTGTTATTTCTCTTATTTTATGGAGTACTACACAGAACATTATACCAAGAACTAATAAGACTGACTGATAAATATGTTGGCTATACTGGTTACATGAGTAAGTGTAAGTCTCTAAGTCTAGAAAGATATTTTGAGAGAAAAGAGCTTGATCCATCTGAAAGTCATATGATGTAGACATAAATTTATGGCCCATATTAGCAGATGCCCTATAAAGAGCTATACTTTAATAATGGATATTCACAAATATTTTTTTAAAGTTCTGAAAATCTCAAATCAGTAAGGTACAAATTACTGAGACCTATATTAAATATAAGTGGCCCAAACAATCCAATCACAGGGTAGGAACTATCAGGCTGGATGAAAAAGCAATACAGTAAGGCTATCTATCATATTCTTTTAGAAGAGAAAAAGCTACTACTGATGTTGCATCATCCTGACCAAAGAAACCACTATTTATGAAAGACAGTCTTTCCTTTTCCCCACTAAATGAAACTGAATCAAGGAACTAGAGAGCCAGCAGCACTATGTTAAATACTGAGGGGCATGAGTTTGATTTCTTAAAGAGTTCAAAGGAGGTTTTTAATCTAAGCTATACTGTATTAAAGGTGATGTGGACCACAAGAATTATCAACTACGCAAAAAAAACATCTGGCATAGGGCTGCTTTTATGCTCTTAAGTATAAAATAAAAAATAATATGCTAAAGTATGAATGATGACATTTTTTCCCTAACAAATTTCATTAGTGATGAGAAAATAAAATTCTTCAAGAAAATCATGATCTTTATTTTTAGATGCAATTTGAAAGTAGAGCCAATCCTCATTACTTGTGGATTAAGTATCAGCAAATTTGCTGACCCCCTAAAATTTATTTCTAACACCATGATTAACAGTCATGATGATTTCTCAATCATTTACAAACACGCATAGATCTGTAAAAAAATAGAAGTTTCCTGACACTCAGCTAAGACTGAAAAAGGGGGACTCTGACTTGTTTCAGATGTTAGTTTATTAAAGACAAGTAATGCTCTTAAACTAAGAGGACTGACTAGACCTATAGGAAGACATAAAACAAAAACTATTTGTTTAAATATCTCCCCAAATCCAGCACTGTTTACTATGTGATAAGCACTCAATAGGAATTTATAGATATTAAATACCAATTATTTAAACAAATTTTATCAGAAAAACCCATATTTTAAAACTAACTATGTAGGGTAGTGGAAATACTCTGGAATTAAGAGTGGTGATGGCTATACAACATAGTAAGTATACTGAAAAGCTATTAGTTTATACAATTTAAAATGGGGAATTTTGTTACATGAGTTGTATCTCAATAAGTTAAAAAAAATAGAGCTTATTGATCTTACATTTTTATTTTAATCAAACTATTCACTTCTGCCATCAAGAAAAGTGGAACTCTTTTTCCACTTTTAAACTCCTGCCACTGTGCACTGGGAATTAAAAAGTTGTTACTACAATTAATATCAATAATGGGTTTTGGCAAACAAGTCCCAGTGTACCAAGACAAAAATAGTCTATGAGTCTGTAACTTAGAAAGCCTAGATAAAATAAAAAAGAATATGGCAGAATTCAAAGGTTGGTTGGGAGATCAAGTCATACCGTTTCCCTGCATTCATTCTCACCATCAGTGTTCTAATTTTTTCTTTCCCCTTTACTTTATTCCATCAAAGGCCTATTCAGTCAAGGTCTAAAATAAACTTAATCTCTCCTTTAAACTTGATAATAAAACGAGATAGTACAAAGCATGCAAATTTGAGAGCCCTGGGAAGCCAAAGAACTGTCAACTGCCTCTCTTCAAGGTACAAGTCATACATTTTTGAGGGATGACATTAAATAATAGATAAAATTAATCACTTGAATAAAATTATTGCTAAAAATTTTACCTTTGCTAGTTTTTATAATCAGAGTCTAACTACAAATTTCTAGAGGTTACTGAGATTCTTTCCAAAAAACCTAGCCAGTCTAGACTTTGAAAGTTTATTTTAAAAGACAGGAACTTTTTTATTGTGGAAAGTAAATGTAGAGAGCACTTATTTGTATGTCTTTCCACCTCCTTTTTAAAAGAAATAGTAATGTCCCTATAAGGTACAAGCTCTCTCAAAGGACTTTCCGAATATAGTTCTAACGAAGATCCAAAAATGAATCTATCAAAACATTCGCTATGAACACTACTTTATCCAAGTTTCAATAAGTCAATCTGATACCACATGTCCACAGACACGATACATGAGAAGAGCATGTCACTTATGTGGTATGCTCCTCAAATATCCACAATCTTGGTCTATTCCTGTAACATTAGACAAACACAAATTTAAAGACATTTTAACAAAGTATCTAACCACCAGTCTCCAAAGTGTCAAGGTCACGAAAAACAAGCAAAACCCGAGAAACTATCATAAACTAAGGAGACATGACAACTAAATATACTAAAGTATCTGGAATTGTTCAACTGAATCCTGGAACAGAAGAAATCAGTGGAAAAGTCAGTGAAAATCTAAATAAAACCTGCAGTGTAGTTAATATTATACCAATGTTAATTTCTTCATTTTCAGCTTATGATAGTTATGTGAACTGTTAACACCAGAAAAGTTGGGCCAAGGGTATACAGGAATACTCTGTACCATCTTTGTAACTCTTCTGTAAATCTAAAATTATTTCAAAAGAAAAAGAAAAAAATGAAGCCATTTGCCAGAATTTCTTCCTGCTAAGAGAAGATTAGTTGCCAAAGAAGCCATTTGCTCCACAATGCTATACTGAGGTTGTTATAGCATTTTAAAAGTCTGACTTGATGTCACAAACCTATAAAATGCACATTTATATGATAACTGTGGCTTATTAGTTTGACACTCTAATTTGCTCATAAATATCAATTAGCTAGCCTGCGAGAAAGAAAAAAATATATATATATAATTAACTGGTTTTGTACCTGTGACATTTCAATTTTCTAGGTAAATAATGGTAACCATAAGTGAAGTTTGAAAATCTGTGTTATGCCAATACTTTCAACAAAGAATAAATAATCTGGGAAAGTTATAGATATGAGTGAGGGTTAAATAGGCCTTTGCAATATTATTATTCTTAAACGATATTCAGAAAAACTTGAACACCTCACTAAGCTTAAGTTATTTTAAACTAGACTTACTTTCTAGTTCTTCTTTTTCAAACTTGGTGTTCACAGTTGAGCTTGTTTTGCCAAGATCCACAACAGCTTCTTCATCTGGACCCTGTAAAAAAAGTCATCCACATTCACTTACGAAATAATACTGAGGACCTAACTAGAGGCAATATTTGTAATAACCAAAAAATTCAGACCAGATTTTCTTCTTTTCAAAGAACTGAATTCATATTATTGCTAACTGCATTCTTTTTGAAAGATGCTTCTAGGCCTTTTTTTTTTTTTTTTTTTTAATCCACAGAAAACCATTCAAAAATCTCAGGGTAAAAACTGAGGTGACAGATTTTTAACTGGTAACTATTGGAAGTTACTAAGTAGCAGGTACATACATACACTTCAACAGAAAGCTTCTCGAGATCAAGAACTAAAAAAAATCTGGGGTGAGGAATGCAATTACAAGTCAATATAGAAAGATTTCCTTCATATTTTTTGCTCTGAGGCCCTCTAATTAAAAGGAAACACTTGAAATCCAAAAACAGATCAACAGACCCAATATGCAGTACCACCTTCGCTTGTAAGCTAGCCAAGGGCCAAGGTTTATAAGAATGTTTTCTTTCTCTGCTAAGTAAAAGTCATGTCAAAATTCAACCTCTAAAGGTTGAATTCGAGACCAAGCGTGTAAGTTTTGTGTTGTGAGAGTCTACCTTGATATCTTTAGCTCAACAAAGATGATTACTTATAAAAATTTCAGACTATTCTTAAAAGAATAAAATTTTATCTTCAACTTCCTCTTCTCAACTTCTACTGTGCAAGGGAATACCATAAACATCATCAAATACTTGTTATGAACTTACTAAAGCGTAAGAGTCTGTGCACAGATTGAGAAAGATGAACAAATTCCCCCTCGCCCCCCAGGTCTTTGATCAGAGCTGCAGCTCTCTCTGGACCCTTGCCCAGCAGGGGTCTGCAGGAGGGGAGGGGTGCAAGGTATGTGTGGTCTCACTAACCTTCACTGGCACTGGGAAGCATGAAGCCTTAGACCTTGTCCGACAGTTATATTATCGCAACAGACGCACCCAGACTCAGTAGGCTAGACCCTTCTAGCTCCTCAGGAAATTCTACTACATTTCAAGTGGCAAAGCCTATAGAGCAAGGGTACAATGAGCATGGAACAGTAGACATTCAAGGTTTTGAACAGATGGATACAAAAGTTCTGAGGAAAAGCTGATTGATATGAAACAGGACTCTCTGAACGTCAAGGGTGGTAATGTGGACCAGCTCAAAAGGCTGTGCTCTGTGTGTGTGCCATACAGGGAGGGAACTCAGAACATGGAACCTCAGTCAGCAAGTCATTCACACCAGGGTGGTCCTATCCTAAAATGCCTTTGTCAGAGAGTCAAAGCAAAAGATGATCACAAAGAAAATAAAATGCAAAGCTTATGAAGAGGCTAAGGAGCCAGAAAGGAAAAGGAGGAACTGGGCTTGAAGAGTAGATGTCTTAAAAAGAGACATTCAGGGCAGGCCCAAGAATGAGTTGTAACAGAAAGTGGACAATGTTCTAGCTCAGACAGAAGCAAAGCACTACAAACCTTCCAAAGCAGGAGGGGAAAAAACAACTTTCAAGAAAAGAAATAATCTAATCCATTCTCTTCAAAGATCCTTATGTTTTAAATGGTACTTAATAGGCAACAGAGACAACTAGAGATGAGAAAACTAAATAACAATAAAATAGTAATTACCATAACACTGTTAATACTCCACTGAACAACATTTTTTCTAGAATGAAGTCACTTTATTGCTCTGCTTATAAATCTCAACCAACTCCCCTTCTGTAGCTGAGCTCACTGCCAGCATCTCCCCAGCTCTCAGAACAGTGAGTCGAACACCTGACAGAGTTTAGCTTCTCACCACTCCCATTGTCAAGCTTTCAAGAACCAGTTCATTCTAGAAAGGACCAAATAAATGGGGTTAAATGATCATTTTAGGTCTTCCCCCCAGCTTTTGAGCTAAAATATCACACTACTGTAAATACCTTTTTCCAGCACACAAAAGTAAATTCATACATACACAGTTGTTCTTGCTATCCAAACTCTCATTTGTCCAAATTCTCGTATCTTAAAACTCCGGTTTTAATTAAATTTTTAAATAAATTCCTTGCCATACAAACCCTCAACTCTTTGCTACCCAAAACTCAGAATCAGACATAGTATATTAAGGAAACGAAAATCTCTTGATACTCAAATTTACTCTCTGAAGGCTAGAAATCTATAGACTGTAAGATCAAAAAGATCTGACTCTCAAGAGGTACTTAAGGATGAGTCCGAAGGAACGCTGTTCAATTTCACATAGAAAACTCACAAGATAGTAAATGACTTGCTAAGGCACCATATAGAAAGAAGTGGGAAACAGGTTGTGTAGATAGACCATGAGAAATTGTCACAAATGGACTAAGAAGGAAGACAGACAGCAGTGCATATGGTTAATCAAACTGCCCCAGGCTGCAGTGATGTGGAATGGCTGATGTAGGAAACACACACACAAAAGACACAGTACAAAAAAGAGCAATTAATAATTTCCATCCAGTACGCATGCCAAACTCTAAACCCCTTAGTTTTCCTCCAATGACTTCTTGACATTCAATCCCTAAGAATGCACAGGCACAGAAGGTAAGTTGTCTCCTAAACACAAGATGCAGAAGTTCTATTGTCCTAAGAGGTAGCAAAGGTATATTTCAAAAGGGATTAACTGCTCCCATTCCAAGCTTTCAGTTACCTGAACAATGGCCAACATAGGAAGCAAAACAAAACACTGATTTCTCAACCCTAAACAAACAAAAAAGGCACTAAGAAATAACTATGCTTATTTTTAAAAATAAACCTTTAGATACACTAACAGTAATCAGCTAACAGTCAAGAAAAGCTTAAGTTGGGCAATCTGACAATATTTATTTATTTAAAATATACATATTCTTTGACCTCTAAACATCTACCATAGGAAAATATTACATGGTTCACCCAGCTTACTCCCATTAAATACTATCTGTGAAGACTTAGTATGGCACTTAACTTAAAGCCAAGAAAGAATTTTACTGTTATTATTTGACTTCTCAACATTTTTCTGTGTAATTTGTATAACAAACTAAAGTCAAAAAATTTAAAGTCTAAAAAATTTACAACACTAGCACTGTTAAAAAAGGGGGGGGGATCTCTGCATTTTCCTCTTCTCTTAGAAATAGTATCTAGCTTTTCGAAGTCTGTGAAACATGAATCTGCTATAAATGAAAATACTAAGCAGGCCACACAAAACTGGCTATTTTGATATTCACAGCATTCAGCAAAGTCTGCCCACTGCAAAGGTTGTGGGGTAAAACCAAGCCACTGATGTTTCCAGTGGGCAACATTCCTGAAACAAATACACTGTATTTAAGGTCCCATGATTCTAGAAGAATGCTTTAAGCCATTTTCTAAATATAAACACTCTACATAGCAAACAGTTTTGTCTTATTTATTAAAATATATTTAAAATAGATAAGTACATAGTGGTATTTGGAAGGCTGAACAGCAAACTACTATCATTGTCTCACTCTTAGTGGGAGAGCAGTAGGGAGTAACATCCTGTAGGGTTAACTTCTTGTTACAGCAAACAGATCTTTTAGCAATTAAAAAAAATTCAAATTTTAATCTGTTAACATGTAAGTTATATTTAAATTTACATCTAGAAAAAAATTCCTCATTTTTTAACTCAAAGAATATAGTGGAAAACTAAAAATAGCAATGGCTAAGAGCAACCTCTGACATTAAAATGTTCTCACTCTTAACCTCAAGTGTGTGTCACACAAGCCTGTGCTTATAAAGTCTACTAAAATGAAATAAAGCCAAGGCACTGGGAAAACTCAAATACCCAGAAAAATAAAAAGGCACCCAAAATATATCAATGCAAAATTGACTCTCTCTAATCCTAAGAAAATTGTTTTGCCTGTTTCAAATTTTATTTATGAAATGAGGTAATTACTCAGACCACAACTGCTCAATGACATTAAAGAGACTTAAGAATTTTCTGTAAGATCATAAAAGAAAGTTTAAATTCTTTCATGAAATGACACACATACAAAGTTATTTACTGCAGATTGTAAGAGGAAAGACTAGATGTAATTCAAGGAATGTGGCTATGCACCCAATGGAATACCAAACTACTTACTGGGGAAAAAAAAAAAATGAGGACACTCTATGTACTGATGGTGTGAAAAATCTCTAAGACCTATTATAAAACAAAATACTCAACATTATCACAATACACACAATGTGATAATCATGTTATTTTTTGTGTAAGTCCCCAGAATAGGAGTATTTTAATTTACATAACAAAACACTGGAAGAACATCCAAGAAAAGAATAAGACTGGTTATCTCTGGCCATAGAAGACTTCTGTAATTACTAAATTTTCACAGTGCTTTGACTTAACTGTGTGAATACCGAGTTAGACTGAAGTATGCTATCTTTTGAAAACCACTTACCCTATCTCTGTTGGCCCTCATCTATAGATAAAGGATAATACTCACCCTGACAAAGTTGGGTAAGATACAAAGTGCCAATGACAAGTGCTTGCCCCACAGAATATGTGGTCCACCTTAACTAAATCTCTGATGTGCACTGTTCAGTTCTGCAATAAAAACAGTTTCTAACCTACCATGCCTCTCTAAAAGTACACTACATAAAGGAGTCATGATTACAGAAACAAATACTACCAATATGATAATCAAAACTAATGTGAAGATTTTAAATGTATACTAAAGTAGCATTATGGTTTGTACAGGACAATTTTTCATAGAAAACATAAGTATCTAGGATGAAGTGACAAAATTCTACAACTAACTTTCATAAGGCTCTAAAACTATTGCTTTAAG
Organism: Scalopus aquaticus; assembly: GCA_004024925.1. NCBI lineage: Eukaryota > Metazoa > Chordata > Mammalia > Eulipotyphla > Talpidae > Scalopus > Scalopus aquaticus. Next base: position 49,300 of record PVIJ01004015.1, on the reverse strand, counting down.
AGATTTTTAGGTTTATAACATTATAAATTTGGACAAACCCGGACAGCTTGTTAAAATTCAGCTTTCTTTGCCCTATTTTAGAGATGCTGGTTCAGTAGGTTAAGGTGAAGTCCAACATCACCATTTAAATAACCTCTCTATGTGATTCTGATGTATACACCAAATTCTGAACATCAAAGTCCTTGAGTTATGGTAAAGACTTACGACCTACATACTTAGATAGCTCGTCAACAGAGGCTGCTTCACACCCTTAATAATTTTAGGTCTTCCAGCACCACAGTTCACTTCCACTTAAATTGTTTCGATCCTTCAGAAAACGAAAATTTCATTCCAGTTTAAGAGAAAACACTCTAAAGTTACTATACACTTTCACTGTAATACAAGCAAACTTATATCTAGTGTTCTCCAAGTTTATTAGTATGTCAGACTATTTGTCCTAAGATAACTAGGTCAATCTGTCAAAATTACATAAATAACAATGCTACCCACACAAAATACAAGGTTCCTCCAAACAACCCAATTCCCAACCTTTTCCGCCCTACCACCAAGAGTTGAACTTAACATATCAGAAACCCTTTAATTTATGGACAAAAAGCTTAAAAGAGAGGCAAATAATCTTTTCTAACCCAGTTAAAGGGAGAAATCACAGGTGACCACTGTTGCATAAAATGAAAAGTCAAAGAATGATACTCAGTTTCTAAAAAACACAAGATTCATTACTCTAAAATAAGTGGAAGAGCTGTAAAAGTCATGTGGAAAATTATATTGCAAATTTTAAACTCAGGCAATCATGCTTTCCATAGAAAAATTCAAAAGCCTTGAGGAAAATCCTGTTTCACAGGCTAGAAAGTAATGGGATAGATCAAGACATAGGGACAAAAAGCTTCAGAAATGTTTATTTCAAACACCATAGTTAAAACTATAGTTTAAGGAAACACATTAAGGAAAAAGTTAATAAATAGGAACAGGTAAGAGCAAGAAAGCTTGAAGAAGTGGGAAGCATAAAAACTGGAATGTAATAATGTCTGATAATAAAGAGAATTGTTATTAACACTTTACTGTCAGATGCTTAGTTACAAGGCACAAAAGTCAGGGATAAATGGAAAACTTCATTTGGGTTCTATAAATCACAACAATTTATTACACTATTTCTAGGAGAAGACCCATTCATTCCAAGTTCTAATTCAGTACACACACCAAAACACAAATAGAAATCACTTACTTTAGGGTTATCAAGTAAATTTATTAGCAGAAATAAGGATCATAATAAAATCTATTTCTGAAACAGGCTTTTCTTTTTTAACTATCTCAATTTTATTATGAATTAAAATGTCTAGAAAAGTACAGGCAATCTGCACAAAAGGGAAAAGAACCAAATATCCAGTAGATGTTTTTCAGCAAAAGAAGGTTCAGCAGGTTTTCTGCCAAGAATCCCCATCTTCAGTCAGGATGGGGTTCTTATTAGCGGAGTACTTTTAGGGTTCCACTGCATTTTCTATGGAAAACCAACAGAACAGAGGCAGAAAATCCCTTAGCAATATGGCCTGCTTTCCTGTCCTTCCTCTGGGTAATTTACCCCTCTTTCCCATGAATCCAATGGACCATGCAAGAAGTCTCATTTCTTTAAAAAAACAGGAATTAAGGAGCTGATCTAGTCACTCAAGAGTTATTTACCTAGTGCACACTATATGCAGAGCATTATTCCAGGTAGTGGGGATGCATCAGTGAATGACAAATTATAATCTTATCAAACATCCAGCTTATAAAATGTGACTCTCCTCTCTGTGATAAGAAATCCAGATATAAATGAATTATTTTCCATTCCTAATGAATAAAGGAGACCTCACAGACTTACAGCCACAGAACTGCTCTACTTTTCCATTTCAATTTTCTCATTTTATATACATACACGGACACAAAGCTTAGAGGGCTTGCTTATGCAGATCACAATTCTGAGGAAAGAACTCTAACTACAAACCAAGTCTTTAGCAGCCCAGTTACAAGGGTTCTTCATTCACCAGAGGATACATCATGTTCACTATAATACATGCTAAGAATACACAGCACTTTATAGTATTTATTAAAACTTACAATTACATCTTTATGTTAACTACTTTCTTAACTATTTCTCAGCCTGAACAACGTTGCAGTAAGAGAGAAATCAAGTCTGTTTTGTTTGCTACTGTATTTTTAGCATCAAGCAAAGTCTGGCCTTGACAAATTCTCTAATAAACACATGTTGAATGCTATGTTTCAAAAAAGATGACAGGTAGCTAAATATATATATATTATATATATATATATATATATATATATATATAGGATCCACTTTAAAGATTCCTTATAAAAACAATAAAAACTCAAACATAGAAAGGTATTCAATATTTTGAAATTTAATCAATCTGTTTATAAACAAAAAGTCCAACACCAACACATGAAAAAAATCATACTCTCCAGTGGGAATTCCCACCAACCTAATCTTGTTATAAACAGATTTTGTAACTACATATCCCATTTTACTAATTCCTCTAAGATCCAATTATCCTGACTAAAAATGAAGTCTAGAATTTGTATTTTCTTGGTCAAATGATCAAATTAAGACTTTAACAGCCCTACAGGATATAAGAGGGAGAAAACAGAACTATGAGACTAACATACTCATAAATCTAGACCAATATCCTTTTTCGACACCCAACATTTACAAAATCCATTATTAAGACAGCATAAGATCAACATAACAAATTCATTTCATGATATGAAACACATGTCTATGATCCAAAAGTAACACATTCCATATATTATGACTATGAACAATGTAATCTTAGTTATCAAATACTTCAGTTTAGTTTCAAAAGACAATTAGCCATTAACAAGACAAAGATTTCTTTTCAAATTTTTAAGCCTCTTTCAAAAAATATTAATCAATAAAACATAACTAATTTTATAGACTAGCAAAGATGCTACAAATACTGCTAACTTTACACAAGTATTTACTCTTTTCAGCAGATGACTTCTACGGCGAAGGACACAGAGGATGATACTATTCTAAGCCAGTGCTAATAAGCCTGACATTTCTTCAAGCTTCACTATTAAACTCTGAAAGTTACAAATTTATTTGTAAATAGAAGACAAGATTATAACTGGGTACATACAAGCAACTTCTCCTCCAGGCAAACTCTTTCCATAGCAATATATAAATGCCTTGTTTTGGATAATGTAATGCAGTAAGTCACTCCCTTGAAGATTCAAGAGACAGGAGCACATAATCTGACTCAGGGCACTGTGCTTTTCGCAGATGAACTCTTGTAAGTTGCTTTTATGGTACAGCCAATCACCATCTCCTACATTACCTAATCTATGCTAATGACCACAACATAAGAGATATGGAAGAATCGCATTTAATTGTAACTGAAAACACTAAAAGAGGAGTGTAGCAACCTAATTTTCAACTGAAACATTTCTGTAATAGTTCAACAGAGAGTACACGCTAAGGATATTATGTGGATGGAGTTTGAGAGTGTGTCTGCATGTGTATGTATCTTAAAGAATAAATCTTCAGTAAGGTTAAATGAAACGCTTTCACTTAATTTCAGAAAAAAAATCCAAAGATGGTTTTATTTGAAGAAAGTTTTGCCTTTTTATTACTACTACATAAAATTATACCATTAACAGGATTAATAAATCATATTATGGTATTAATTTGCATTTTAACCCAAAATCAAGTATTCTTATGATTAACAGGTAAAAGGGGAAAAAAAGAAGTTAACAACACTCTCTAACTTGGGTTCAAGATTGTCTTACACTCAAAAATTAATGAAAACTTGAAAGGACCATTTTTTATGTTAAGTTTAATGTTTGTATTTACTGTATTAGAATTAAACTTAGTTTTAAAATGGGTTTAAATTCATTTTTAAAAATAAGAAAGTCATTACATGATGACATAATTTTAATGGAAAACACTTTCAAAAATAAAATTTAGTGACAAGACTGGCTTTCACATTTTTGCACATCTCTTTATATTTAATAGGCGGCAACTGGATTCTCATATCTTTGCAATCGGTCTAACATAATTTGTTAATTGGTTGAATTATATGAAAAAAAATCCAGATATTCACAAATCCCGATATTCATAAATACCCTATGGGAAAGGGAAGAGTATTTTAATGCTTTTTCCAGGTAATGTGAATATTCCTCTTTAATACCTGACCAAATTCTACAGTCAGTTCTTAAAGTCATTAGTAGATGAACAATGAAACCAATTCAAACGAATGTTTTCAGATAATACTGAAATCAATAGATCTACCATGTACTTTGAATGGACCTCTCAGCTATTTCCAAACCTACCCAATTCAATAGGTATTAGAGCTTTTCCAAATACATCTCATCATACAATATTTAAGGGATTACATTTGTTAATAACATCAATAATCTTATCAGGTAAATTCAAATGAGAAGCTTTCCAAAATTATTTTTTTATGAAAGCGAGAATTATCATCACTGGTTTTATATCCTATCAGTTGGTTTTATTGAAGTTACAGGTTTACTTCATTTCTTTCTGAGGAAGTATCTGCCAAGTATCCAGTTTGAATGACCCTAGTCAGTCAGCCAGTTGTTCTTTGAGGTAAAAATGATGGTCCATGAGGAAAAGCATCTAACTGAGCTCACAATTCAAGGAACCAATCAGTGCTGCTACTCCAACCACTACTTCACCTCATAGCAGGAATGCTTTTATGCATCCTTCCTACTTAGTCATTCAAAATATTAAAGCAATGTGTATTCAGATGCTGAGATTTAATACAATTAGCTTCCACTGCTTCATCAACAACATTCTTAATGAAAATCATTGCTTTGTTTTATTAACTGAGAGTGCCACCAGTGCTGTTTGGTCACTCTGCCCCGTTTTGTGACAAGGCACCAGCAACCTTGCCCATTAGAGCCTCTGCATCATCAGTACAAATGTTCAACACAGAGGAATAGGCAAGTAACGTCTGAGTATTATTATGAAAATAGCTCTGACCTTGCAACTCCCCTGAAAGTATCTCAGGGACTGCAGAGGATTGTGGCTAGCTGATAACTACTGGAAAAGAATACACATAGGATTAAAATAAAGAATTAGAGCATTGAGGGGAACTGTACTCTTTGAATTTTCTCTGTGATGTGTTAATTCAATGAATAGCTGATTCTACATGCATAGAAAGACAGCAGATTAAAAAGTATTATTTTGTCCCTCTGCGTTTTCAGAATATATTGATCACCCATTATATAAGAAAACTATGCTAAACACCATCATACACACAATATGTAACACATTCAGCTTTCAGATATTTTGCTTTATTCTCTTAACTCTGACTAAAACTCAGAGAGGTTAAATCGTTTCTTCAAAGTAGACCTAGAAGGTTTAGAACTCAAATCCAGTCTTTCTTAGTCCATGTTACTCCTCTACTCTATGTATAATGAACTTCAGTAGAAAAATTGCCAATTATAGTTATACATAACAGAATTCTAACTGAATATAAATGAATAAAATGTTTATCAAATTCATATAAAATGTAATCGAAACAAAACTAAAAATATGCTCTTTGGAAAGACATAGCCTTTCTGGTACCATCAACGTCTATATTTTTAAAAAAGCAAAGAAGTGATATCTTCTACAGAAATATCTTTATCCCCCAAGTTTTACAACCAGCTTATTTTACAAAATTTATTAATGATGTATACCAGATTAAGTTACAAAATAAGAAATTTAAAACTGAAATAATATATTAAACAGAAAAAGAATACATTGCTTAAACCCTCCATTGCTCTTCCTGAGACTACAGATACCAGGAGACATGCCACAGCATTCATATATAACTAAAACTGTGAAGTTCAATAAACTTCTTTAACAACCAGAAACCCCAATGACATCACCAGTTTCAATGAAGCACATAATTAATCATATTTTTTAAATTATCAGCCTTTCTGTGAATTATCTTTGGTAAATGAACACAAATCTGAAGAAACAAAAAAGATGTTATTGAGTGATTTTAAAAACTCTCAATATATCAAATCCAGAATGACGAGCACCTTGCAAATAATCAGGTTCAATACCAATTTCCAGAATGACTTCTTGAAATATACCACCTGAGGAAAATCCTGACCTTTCCCAATGGTATTTAAGAGCTTAACTTCCAGGTCAAGTATGTCTCACTCCCACTGGATTAAAAAAGCCCTAAGCATGAGGATTTAAGTAGAAGGAAAGGGGGAGAGGGAGGAGAAAGGATAAGAGGCCCCAGAGAGAAAAGAAGGAATTAGATGTATACAAAATTTAATTTTCCAAAATGCTGTTTTTAATTAAAACATGAGATTCATTCTTCCAGCATGTTTCCTGCTGTGACTTTATACTGGGTATTACTAAATCAATATTCAAATAAATTTTAAAAACCAAGTTTCACAGATTAACTAAAAAGGAAAAGTTTTAGTTTACTGCTTTCTTAAAATAAAAATATATTAAATCAATAAATACACTTATGAATTTTAATCCAGCTAGTTCTTTAAAGGCATATTTTCAGTTTTATTTTGTTTAGTAGCACTTGTTAAAAAAAAAAAATCGACCAAGATATGGTTGACATACAACCATACATACACCCTGTCTGTGGCCCCTTGAGTTTGGTGGGGGATAAGTACGCAACCCCTGAAACCATCAGTACCACAAAGTGACCTCTCAAAGTTTCTTCCCATCCTTTTTATTATTACTTTTGGGCACTGTGTGGTTAGAACACTTAACATAAGATACAGTCTTTTAGAAAATTGTTAAGTATATAATACAGCATTGTTAGCTACAGGAACAATGGTATATAGCAGATCTCTGTAACTATCTGGATAACTGAAACTTTGTATTTTCTGACTATCATCTTCTCACTTTCCCCTCCACTAGCAACCATCATTCTGCTCTATCCATCTATGAATGACTATTTCAGACTCCACATATAAATGAGATGACATAGTAGTTAACATTCAGCATCTGGCTAATTTTCACTTAAACTATACATTTACATGAATCGAGAAACAAAAACAAAAGTGTCATTTATCCCCTTGGTCTTTTCACCCCATTTACAACTTTTTCTCCACATATTAATGCACAGAGAAGTGTGTCTATACTTACAAAGGAAGGAAGCTACATTACAAAGCAAGTATATGTAACTTGCTTTTTTTCCACTTAGAATATATGCTAAAGTTTTTTGTATTAATACATGGAAACTACATTTTAATATAAATTGTTAAGCTAACCTGTAAATGGTAGAAAATTTAAATTTTGCAGAAATGTCCACAAACAAGCGCTTTTCCCATCCTTTACACTCACCAGACGTAACAACTTAAAGTTCTTGGCAGCCAAGAGCTGCCATCTTAACTCTAATGTACCATTTAGACAGTCTGTTTATTCTACGAAAAGAAAACTAATTTTCACACATATACCCACATTTCACTTATAACCTTCCTTCTGCATAGGTTTTAATCATATTTTTATATTATTGATAACTTTTATATTGAGCTGTTCCATATTTGCAATGAAACGTAAGCCATATCCTCTGGTTAATTCTAAAAATTTTAAACCAATGTTAAAAGCCATATGAAATATTAGGATCACTAAGTTATTGTAACTGACCCAAGACCAACAGAAATATACCAAAGTGCAAAATACTATAAGACTTTAATGTACGAATCCTAAGATTTCATTATCTCTAAAATAGTCCATCAATTTTTACACTGTAGCTAATAGAACAAAATTATCTTTATTTGCAGATGATATGATTGTGTACCTAGAATATGATAAATTCAACCAGTTAGCACAATAAAAACATTTACTTGACAACAGCCAGTTACAAGATAAATAAAGCCAATAGCTTTCCTTTACATTAGCAATTAATGAGGAGGGGGAAAAATCCCATGCAATTTCATAAGGGATAAAATTAAACACGGAGTAAACTTTATTTAAAAGAAACTATGAAATTTTATTAAAGGGTACTAAATATTATAAAAACATTCTTTTTCTGGGTGGGAACTGGAGGGGATTATTTAGGCAGGAGAAATATAAATACTCAGTGGTTTCACCCTTATGTGGACTATAGAGAAACCAAACAAAGGGGGAGACAAAACCAAAGCCAAAACAAACCTTAAAAACATAACCATACAAGGGGGAAGGGCCCCCTGGACTAAGGTGGAGACTGGTGCCTTGGTGACAGGTGTGGTGTGGGGAAACTCATCCGAAGAGCTGCGGACAGGGACAGAATGATATACATACAGATTGGTTTTGTGTAACAAAGACTGTGCTTCTTTCTACAGATGTTAAGGATCTACTAATTCAATGCGTGATATAAGATTTAATATCAAAGTATTAAGTCACTAAAGTGAAAAATCACCATTTTCGTCAATTTTTCAAAACTATGATCAATCCACGCCTTAACTAGGTACAACTGATAACAAAGCAAGTAACATTTTTGAATGCACATTTCAAAGTCAGTTACTAACAGAAAGAAGATGGTTCAATTTTCACTCAACACAGTCCTAATTTATAAAAATGAATTTGTAACACAGTAAAAAAAAAAAACTAACATTTTCTCAACTTTGCAGTCAGAACATTATGTAATCATATAAACTGATTTCTTTTCATCTTAAATTCAGGAAAAGAAACACTAAATAGCATAGAATTTTAACTGTGAATTTTAATGGGGGAGGGTGTTGCGGATGAGAAATTTACATTAGATGGAGAACTGCACAAGAATTAAGATGACTGAGAAATTAACTGACATAGTATCCATTTAAGTTCCCCTGATAGATGTGAAGTCACTTTGTCAATACAGGGAGGACACACAGAGTGAACTACTAACATGTAATGGTGTTGTTGCTGACATAAAGCAAAGGACTCATGCAAGTTTCTCTTTTTTGACCAAAATGGAGGGGAGTTGCATTCTGCTACATAATTTACCTAATTTAGAGAAAACAAGTTTTAAGTTCCTTAATTTAAAACTAAATTAATGTATTTACAGCACATTTTCCCAAACTCTTTGGAAATAGAAATGTGGGAAGAACAGTCTCATTTAGTAACAGGAGGAGGCAAGGAAGATAGTTCTAGAACTTAGTAGAGTCATCCTGTGGTTATTATTAATTTTTATGTTACCAAGGAATAACATCATTTGTTAGAGCTTCTTGTATGCGTTACATACCCAGTCTGATCACTCTCCAACCCAGGGCCCATATGACCTCAAAATATGTCTTCCTTCCCCTAGTCTGCATATCTGCTCCAAGTTAAACTACACATAGCTTTATTCACTTTGGATACAATTTTACTTGCTCATATATCTTATACAGGGAATTATAAGTAAAATTAAAATTATTCAATTACAAAAATGTTCACCTGATTATTTTTAAATACTTTAAATCTATTAAACATGTTTAGTTAAGCACTACAACATAAACAAAAGTTCAATGTGATAAATCGGCATCAATATAATAATAAACATATGAAAATATTACTTTAACTTGGCTTCCACAGGTAAAATTTGAAACAGAGAAGGGAAAACCCCAGTAAAACAAGTAGAAACCTGTCTCATCTTAAAATGTGTTTCAGTAAGAAGTAGAGCTAGTCTATACCTTTCACCACTGCTAAGTCTGACTGCTGAGTTCACATTGCTTAATTTGGGCAACCAATTCAGGTTTCACCACCTACCACAACTTAAAATTGAGGGTTGTAAGCTCTCCATCTAGTGGCTAGTGTTAGAATGTGGACGTTTTCTCGAAACTTGTGAACACAATGCCTCTAAATGCTGGTTCCAGGCCAGGCAAAGAAATTCAAGGTTTGGAAAATCCTCCAACAGTTGCTTTAAGAAATGTGGACATTTAATTTCATTCAGAAAAATTGCATAAGAAGTGTAAGAACAAATGATAAATAAGCAATAAAGACCCAGGAACATCTTGTTCTTTGCCTTTTTGTTAATCAAAAGAAGCACTGCTTCCCCCTTATATATAGAAGATAGAGTTTGGGGGGCAGAGGGGAGGTGTATAATCCAGGTACAGGTTTATCAATGAACACATCTCCTCTGAGAATCACATCATAATTTACTCTCAGAATAAAGGTAAGATCACCTCTTCCTTATCATTCCCCCTTTCTCTCCTAAATGACCCAGGTCTCTACACATAGAATAAATATCTCCCGAGATGCTTCATTCTCCAGAATTTACAAGCATGTAGATTCTCCATATGTTTGTCATTAAACTGAATTTTCCTTTGCCAACAAGCACAGTGCTGTTTTGATTATTCATTCAGCCCCATAAGAACCCAGAGGGGTGGGGGATGTTCCCCTGCATCCTGACATACAAAATTAACATAGTGAAAATTTGGTTTAATCTAGTAAATTCAGATATAATTAAACTCAGGCTTTCAGTACAAATGAACTTCTCTCTCATTTCTTTTAGAGGCATTCAAAACAGTGAGACTTACTTCAAAAACTCAGTGTTCGCTTTTGAACTTTTTGGTCTTTTTGCTCTGCTTCCCTTGATTCTAATCCTTCAGAATAGGGCTTCTCAGTGTCAGAACGGTCCATATTTGGGGCTGGACACTTTATTGGATGGGGAGCATGTGTGCAGTGGTGGATGTTCAGTGGCATTTCTGGCCTCTAATCAACCCAGCAGCACACGGTCTCTCCAATTGTGACAAACAAAAAAGCTTCCAGGAAAATTGCCAAATCATGCCTGGATACAGACCCATTGAGAACCACGGCTTTAAAAATATCTGGGAGCTATGACTGATTTCTAGTACTTTAAGATCCTCTGGGGGGGGGGAGGGGGAAATCTACCAGGTTCTTCCTCAAAAGTCAGCATGAGCTCACATAAGCACAAAGTTAAAGCCTTCATCTTTTACCAAAGCTGTAGTTAGCAATGAACCCTCCAAAAGAAAGGCATATTGAACTGGCATCTAAGTTTTACTAAAAGCTACTTGTTCTCAAGGTATGGGAATCTCAAAGATGTCATATGGATCATTTTACTTTATAAAATATTCCTATTGTTGTTTTAATATAACATTAAAAACATCCAAAAAATAAAGGCAGGACAGAAATTTTAAAAACATTCTAAAACAAGCTCTGAGGCCTTCCTTACGTTCCTCAATGTTCACACCGCAAGGTGGGCCCTGCAATGCAGAGCCCTTCACATTAACTCACCCAGATCAACTGCACACTCCGACAGCAAGTGCCCTGGTGTGCATTTCACTACAGTACAGTTACTTCGTTCTGCTAAGTTAAAATTCGTAGTCCTAACCTTACTCAGAAGGATCCAGACTAGAAAATGTCAGCATACAAAAAAAAAAGAAGAAGAAGAAACTGAAGCAGATGCAGATAGAAGATACGAGTGACTTCAAGTGACACCTGACAAAGAAGCCATAGTTGGGAGGTTAGGAAGATGAAGATCAGGGTAGTTATTCTGAGACCATCTTTCATTTATGAAGTTTTGTTCAGTTTTTCCTGAATCCCAGCAAAAACTCTACAAACTTACAAAAAGGAAATATAAATGTATTTCTGCCAGGCAACCAAGAGGCTTCTCTGGAATATTCGCACAGATCCTAATTGTTTTCATTTACTGAGGTAAAAGTTGTCAATTATGGAATAGCGATACTGTAAAAATTTAAGGTTAAAATACTGCCAAACAATTACATGGACTATTGTTACCATAATAAAGGAAAAAGCAATAACATCAAAAATTTCCCCATTCTTGATATCCAACCACCCGGGGTCTCATTACTTTGTCCTGCCTGTAGGAATTCTGCTGAGCTGGTCTAACAAGAATCCCCCTTAACTGATGCTGCTTCTTAATAATTTTCCATCCACTAGTCCGTATCACTGCTTCTTGGATGTAACTGCCCACTTGTCCTTGTTGAATGTGATCACCCTCCCCACTGCAAGATGCCACTGAGTGGTTACACCTGTCACAAGGCCATCCCTTAAAGTCTGCTTCCATTCTGTCAAGACTGCTGTAACTGTATTTACATACACACAGGACATAGGAACCACCACTCATTGTCATTAGCATTCCATGCTTCTCACCTTGCTTGTTGTTATAGCTTCAAACAGTTAACATACACTTACTCAAATACTACAGTATTATGGGCTAAGATTTTCTTTACAAAGTTATCCATTAGTCCTTGCCAAATGATTATCTCATTAAAAAGTATTGCAGTATTTCAGGTACTTCTAACCTACCAAAACAGTACAGTATTTTTTGCACATAACCCTAAAGGCTTCAACAGTTGAGAGCGTGAAATCAAACACAGGAAAATGAAAATCTGCAGTTCTTCCTTCTGATTATACCTCATTTATTTATATATTATACATGGCAACAGTAAGCTACCATTAATGAAATATGAAGTTAATTTTTTCCAACATAAAAGCTTTTTGATGTAGCATTAATTTATTAGTAACAATGTTTACTTACTGGGATATGATAAAATTTTAAATGAAAAAAAGTGTACATATATTATTCCAAAAATAATGTTACTGATGTCAATCTACACAAATTTTTTTAAAAAGCAACCTCTGGAAATAGATTTTACATCACAATAACATTACATACCAATATATTTGTATGTCTACATATGTATATGTAAAGCATAAAGTTTCACTAAGCAATATTTGTCATTACTAGCTACAGCATATTGTTATTTTCTATTCTGTCTTCTCTTAATATTTGAGATAATCTACAAAATTGTTTTTGCAAATCACTAATGAATCATCAGCAGTTTGAAAAACAATCACAGAATGAATATTTAGGCTAACCCTTCCTAAATTTTATTTAAGACTAACCACTTTAAAAGCGAGCCAAGGAGAAACTAGTTGAGGTTTTAGCTTATTGCTTTGAACAATGGAGGTTAGTTAAGGCAAAAGAGGAAAATGTTTCACAATCAACACTGTAAGTAAAAAGTTCCAGTTTGAGGCTTTAGACAGGCCTTCTATAAACCATATGTCAAGTTCATTTATTTTAGACGAGAAACTAAAACTGTGACACTAAGAATGATTCAGGGCATTAAACAGGAATTTACATCTACCCAACAGGAACAACTAAAATGAATGTACTGGCGCTCATTTATAACAATGTATGTGCCATTCTCTTAATTAAGGCAGGTTGAAAAACAATTCTGACCCAGAAATGGCTCATTTTGGCTTTCCACAAATTTTTTTTTTTCAGTGAACATGATTTACTCTGCAAATCAGATACATCTACCTATTGCAGGTGCAGGGAGAAGCATCAATTCCCCATGATCTGAAATTTACCACCACTAAATTAAAATCTCCAACTGCCCCTAAATATTTGAAGTTCACAACCATAACTGAAAAAGACGTGGCACTGTAAGTATAAAACTACTAATTCCTTATGGCTAATCCAATCAATACTCACCAGTTAACCTTTTAAAACCATTTATTGCTAAATCAACAAAACTAGCAGAAGCAAAATAAGTTAACATAAAAACTGTGTACCATTCTGCAAAACATGTGATTGACATTTTTCAATTGCGATCTGAAATGATCTTAAAAGTTTTCCCTCAACCCTTTATGATCTTATCCCAGCTCTAATATGAATTCTAATTTTGGGAGCCCCAAAACGCTATCGAAACACTGCTTGGATTTTTTTTTTTAAGATTTTTATTTTATTTATGCATACAAGAACTAGGGTGTAGGCCAGAAGTGTGGAGGGTGAGAGAATTCACCAGAGACAGAGTGGGGAGCAGAATAGGCAGATGTACTAAAATACACTGCTGAGGAGAGCAGAGGGTGAGATAGGAGAGGTGTGCTGAGGTCTGCTGCACCATGTGGGTTAGCTCCCTGGCCAGGATCATACTCATGAGGGGATTGAACTCATGCTGCAGTGGCTGGTGATAGCTTGATAGGACTGAGACTTTAACCCCTGCACCACCAGAGAGGTCCTCTGCTTGGACTTCTAATCAATAAAATTACTTTTATTTATTTACATCTTACCTCTACTAAAAGTTTTTTAGAAAGATTTGAAGTAGCTTTAAAAATGGAGGCAAGAAAACATTAATCTCAAAATATATTTTATTGGTTAAAGTGAATCTTCTGTATACACAAAAACGTATGCATGGACATAATCACTCATTTTATACGTGAGTTTATGTATTTATATGAAATACTGGATCACTAAACAACTCAGAAATATAAAGAATTTTTAAAATTAACCATACATCAAATTTCATTGGGTCAAAATGAAATCACAGTTATTAAATGGGGTTGCAGATGCCATTCTATTTTACAGAAATGTGATTTCTCAAAATGGCTATTGTAGGAATTTTGATGTGACAAAGTTTATTTTAGGGAGGTTATATATGGACTTTTATTAAATTAACTACCTGACAAGGGGTTCCTAAACTCCTTGGGATTTCCTTGAGGACAGCATATCCTGCGCTAATGAGGTGACTCTGGGTGACCTCCTGGATTGGGGTTGTTCACTGGAGAGAGAAGCCATGATTACAAGCTTGGGATTTTCTATTTCAGGTCCATTCTCCAAAGTCGGGAGAAGACTGGTCATGCCAAAGCTTCCTTAAGAATCTCAAAGTACAGGTATCAAAGAGCTTCTGGGTGGCTGGAAAGGTGGGGGTACTAGGAGGGCGGCAGGCCTGGAGAGAGCTCGAAAGCGCTGGCTACCTCCCACAGCCCGTACTCCATGCATCTGGCCCGCCCAGACGGCCATCTGTCCATCCTTGATCACAGGCTCTTAGAATAAACTGGTAAACAGTAAGTAAACTATTTTCCTGAGTTCTGTGAGTCACTCTAGCAAATTAATTAAATGCAAGAAGGGATCATGGGCACCTCGAATTTATCAGTCAGAAAGCTCAGCTGGCAACCTGGACTTAGAAGTGGCATCTGAAGCAGGGCAGCCTTGTGAAACCTAAGGGACCTATTGCTGTCACCCAGGCAGACAGGTTCAGAATTATTACACTGTAGGACATAGGAGCCTGTGTCACAAAATTGTTTGATGTGGAAAAAACCCGACACATCAAGTGTCAGAAGGGCTGTTGGTGTGGTAGTCGTGTGAAAGTAAAGGAGAACAAGCAGGAGGGGTGATGTTTTCCTACTGCACAGCTCCTCCCTACAGAGCTAGCCATAATATTTCAATGCCAGGATTTAAGGATAGCCAAGACTTTTTCTATTTTCTGTCTGTATCTTCAAATCAGTATTACACTAGCTAGTTGAGAATTCTGTTACATGAGGTATTTCATAATAACACAAGATGATTAGTAGTAAGTTCCCAAAGGACACATTTAACATTTTATGAACACTATATTCATTTCCTTGATCTTGAAAAAAGCCTGTAAGTATTTATTGTGAGTTCAATGTTTTAGATGAGAAATAGTAAATGCGAAGATGTTAGCTGCCCAAGGCCATAGGATGGCAGAGTGGGACCCAGGTATGTATGAACCCCAAACACACCACAGCTGGGTCTAAATTCAGCTACCTCAGAGTTTTACCTTGTTTTGAATTTGTGGCTGGTTACTCAGCAAACTTCCTAATACAGTGTATTTACTGAATGGGAGCCACTCAGTAAAATAAAACGAAACACCAAATTAAGACCAGTATTAGTGAGTGAATTCCTTATTCCTAACAAGAGAGAGACTAACTTGCCCAGATACAACCAGACTCATAGCAGAACCTTATCCCGAGGAGACTGCTAACTGCATGTACAAAATGGATCTGAAAGCTCCTCCCTAACAGACTGTGAGGTCATTTGGGAACAATTATAAGCAAAACAAAAATACAGAAAATTACTGAAAGGACTCTATTGAGTTGGTGCATCGGCTAGTTATAGCACCTGTGCAAACACTGACATATGGAAGTTAGGGAGGCAGGGCCTAGGGGGAAAGAGGGAGGACAAACCTCAAAATCACAAAATTAAAAGCAGATGAACAGAAAAACAATTATTATGTAAGAATTCTTAAAAAAAAATGACTAGAAACAGCACAATATCAAACCAATATATATATAAATAACAGCTGACATAGCTGAGGTTTGAGATCCCTTTTCTTGCTATAGGTTCTTTTATAATGCAATACATTAAAAGCCACTGATTTTTCATAAAGCAAACATTACACAAATAATGAGTAAAATAACCACTGTTTTCCAACAATCAACAACTGTATTGTAAATATGATGATAGCTTAAGAGTCATAAAATTTTCACTTTAATGGTACTTAATATCATGTATCTAAAATCTTATCTCAGGTTGAAAAAATGTTAAGCACTCTTACTTTGGAATCAATCCAAACTGTATTTAATACTTCCCTTCCACAGACCCAAAGCAAGAAACATTCTCTTATGGCAATCATCGTATCAAGCAAAGCAAACGTCTTTTAGTTAATACCACACCACGAATAAAAGCTATATAACTTATTAATTGACTAAACAATTAAGTGAAAGTATATCTGACTTCAAATCTTATGCATTCATGGTATTATCCAAACATTTAGTTTTCACTGAACATTCTTTAGGTGGTAAACTCAACAGCTGACCTAACTGAGGACTTGGCAATAATCCAGAAAATTCCATCCCAGCCCTTAGGGAATCTAAAAGGAAAAGGAGCCAATCTCATCAAAATATTTAATTTATATAATATCAACAACTAATTCACAAAACTATAGTAATAAAAGCTTTTAAGTACAGACTACAGTTAACTCAATTATCTGGGGCAAAAAGAGCTTTCAACTATCGTACAAGTAAAATTATCTAATATACTTGATGTTAAGGGTCTTGATGTACAGGGACTTTTGATTACTCCAGGTTAATGAAAAACAGAAGAGGAAGGATGAGCAGTGACTGACATCAGCCATGGGTTCAAGTCTCAGCTTAGCCTCTTACTAACTGTGTGGCCTGGGATATTTTAGAAAACTTTCCTGTGAGGGAGATAAGTGATTAAAACATGCCTAATTGGATGCATGGCTCAGAACAGGCTTTTTCTAGAAAGCTACATGTTCTTCACTAGTTTGCTCCACAGCAAAAAACGTCATAAACCTTCAATTAGTGCTCCGCCATCAATGTGAGAACATGACCTTCCTCCTCCCGAGGATTACAGAAGTACAGCAGAAGCTTCAGTAGGGTTTCATTATTTCATCTGAGGTGCTGTGAAGTCGCAGGCTGGACTGAGGTTTACACTCAAAAATAAATACAAAAGCACTTTCAAGAGAGGAAAAAAATATTATCTTTTCCATACTACTGACTTCTAAAAACCAAATGGACATCACTTCCTTAGCCTTATTTTTAACTTTTTTTTTTTTAAACACAGGGCTAGACATTTCACAGGGATACATGTTACAACATGAGGGCTCTCAGTCACAGTGCTGTCTCCCCACAGCGCTGCCATGCTGCACAACTCCAGCAGAAACCAGTCACACCATTCTCGAGATAAATGGTACCTTCTGGAGCAAAAACAGAAAAATAATGGGAAGGTGTCCTCTACAATTGTGTCACTGTAATCTCAACAACTGTAATTAATCTGGATAATTCTTTTTAAATATTATGATCCTCAATCAAAGTAAGTATAAAAATCACAAAGGAAAATCCTAAGCTTAAAAGCATATATTTAACCAAGCAGTTATTTCCCTTGCCTAAGACAGCACACTCAGTCTCTTCCCACATCCTGCCTCCTATCTACTCACTAATCTAAATCTCCGAATAGAGAGGAACTGAAAAGAAGAATCAGGACATCAGTAACATCAAATTCAAAATTTCCAAAGGATCCATGGACTTAACATAACCAAGCATGTAGTATGTAAAGTTACTAATGTGCTTGAATTACCAATTTTGGTAGTTATGTGTCAACTTTAAAAGTGAAATTGTTAGTTCATGCTATATATTAGACTTATCAGCAATCAATTTTCTCTCATGAAATACGTGAAGGTTAACCTATGACATAATGCAAGAAATCATCTTATTTTACTGAAGAGATTATATGTTTGCATGGCTCAAAAATCAAAACTAATCACAATGTATATGCAGCCCTATCTCAATTACTGTTCCCTCTATTGCAACCATTTGTATTACCTTTTTGTTTTCTTTCCAGTGTATTTAAACAACTACTACTACATACATGTAGACAATCTTATTCTTCCCTCTTAGAAAAAAAAGCATTGTATTATATAGTATTTTCTGTCCTACCCGTCCTTCTTTTAATCAATTTATCCTAGAGTTTTCCCCACATCAATACAAAAAGATCCTCCTCATTCCTTTTTTATAGCTGTAGTATCCCACCGTGGGTATACTATAATTTATTCAACCAGTACCCTATCAAGTTGCATCCAAAGCATCTTCCTGAGTGATAGTTTTCAAGTCTCTCCTGTTACCTTAACAAAATAAACTAGCACTGTCACAGGATATGCTGTCTTAAATCTGTAACATATCAGTGAGCTACTGCTCACATTTTGTAAGAACCACGAGGAATTTCCACATCACACGGCTGTACTGTCTCCCTATCAAAGAGACATTACTCATTTTAGAATTTCTCAGACTTTAATAAACCATTATGTATGTGAGTCTCCACAAAACTCACTTGGCTTCACAATGGTTCTTTGGCAAACCCCCTATAGATGTTGTATTCTACAGACAGCTTCAGCCAACATTGAGCTGTATGTACTCATCACTATCAGATATTTAAGCAAAGTAGAAGACAAACTTTTAAAGAAGATAAAACACCCAGCTGCACAATTTTTTAAACCAGGCATTCCTTGGCTGTTTTTTGGATTATAAACCCCTTTGCGATATGAATGTAAAACTATTTGACCCTCTCCTGGAAAGAATGCATATGAGCACAAAATATTTCAGTTTCTGGGATTCATGGATCCCTACGGCCTAGCCACAGTTCACATGGCCATCTCTATTTCAGAACATTTTTAACTAGACAGCCATATTAACTATGGCACCATCATCACTCTAAATATTAGGATAGGTACTCAGAACAGTTTTCACACAATGTTAATGAAAAAACAGCAGGGAATTCGTCATGAGTATACCTGAGTATAAAGCAAACAAAGCATAGTCAAAGGGATTACTGTTTAACAATTAATGGTATCAAGGAAAGTAAATTCTATTAAGTAACTGTGGGAACCATTACATGGGCTTGGAGTCTGACTTTTACACAGCTGTCTTTTTATTTCAAATAAATAAATTCAGCTCCTACAGGAGTAAGAAAGTTGGTCTTTTAATTCATTTTCTACACATCCAAGGTTTTTAGAACGCAGTACATTTTACTTTAGACAGCAGTAATCTACTAGAAATATAACCCTGGTGAAAATCTGAATGCCCAGGAGGAAGGGAAAAAAATTCTGGGAGTTTTAAAAGGAGGTCAAAAGATCCTCAAGCATGATTATAGTCTAGCAGGAGAAAAGATTACAGTCTACAGGGAAAAGTGAAAAGGTGACACAAGCAGAATAACCACATGTGTTTTGGCGAGTGGTACCCTCCAGAAGGGCCACTGGGGGCTGAAGCCCAGTTCAGGTTCCTCTCAAGTCTAGTGCTGAAGTTTACATCAGCCTAAAGGGAGTACCTGTTGTAATTCAGACAAAAGCATTCCCTTTACAACCTCCTATTCGTTCCCTGACACATCCTCCCTCAAAGCCCCAACTGCCCCAGAAAATAGTAAAAAGTACTACTAAAATTTTGAGATAGAAGTTTTCTAGGTGAGGGGCCTCCCTAGTGGCGCAGTGGTTGGGCGCTGCGCTGTGGAGCTGTCAGCAGCGGTGATGCGAGTTCGACACCCAGCTGGGGAGATTCCCACATGGCGCAGCAGACCTCTCCTGCCTCGCCCGCTGCTCCCCTCAGCAGTGTATTTCTGATCTGCCTGTTCTGCTCCCCACTCTGTCTCTGGTGAACCCTCTCGCCGCCCCATGCCTCTGGCCTGTACCCCAGCTTAAATAAATAAACCTTAAAAAAAAAAATTAAAAAAAAAAAAAAAGAAGTTTTCTAGGTGAGGATAACATCCCAGTGGTCAAAATAAAATAGGATGGAAAATTTTAATTTAAATTTTTATGAAAAATATGTTTCTTAAGAGGATTTGTTTTAAATGGAAACATCTCTAATACGACCATGAACTCCACGGGAAGAGTCTACTCCACATAAAATTGCTTTCTCCCAGTTTTTGTTGAACACATCAATTTCTAAGTTCTCTGTACTTACAGTATTTTACCAGAATAAAGACAAGCGTTTAGTCAAAACATTCTGTATATTGAAAAAAATAAAAAAGTATTAATTAAAATGTGATGGCAAATTATCAGAAAAAAAGATTGTATCATCCTTTCCTCCTCATCTTTTTTTGAAAACTCCCTTCTAAATTAAAACACAGGATTGGGATCCTGCACATGTGAGTCCATTTTCAAATGTATACCCACTTCCCAACTTCCTGATCAGAGATGATATACAAACTTGACAGTGTCTTCAAATTGGTCAGTCTGACAAAAAGGAAGCCATATAGTTCTGGAATCCAGAAAGTACAATTCTATACTACCTGGCATGTGAACAGAATGAGAACCAAGTGACCCCAGTCCACATAACAATCTCTAGAAAGAAAAAAAAAAAAAGATATTGAAAATAATTAAACCATCTTTCATAATGAAAGGGGGATACAGCTTTACTCTCCATTATGAAAAATGAACATATTGAGAAAAAAAACCTGCATATTAAAATTTAAGTTGTTGCTTAAGAAATACCCTCTTTAGAGAAAATGTGAAAATCTGCTAGAAACAGATGAGCTAGAACCTTTCTGTATCAGCATATCAGCTACAAATGTAAATCTATGTCACAATCACGGTGTTTTCTAAACCAAGCACTGAAATAGTGTTGGCCATTCTCATTTTAGAGCTGTCATTTAAAAATGTCTAACCCCTGAAACAGAAATTGAGCACTGCTCCACTCTGCTGGTCTTCTGCCCTTAGGAAAACTGTTAACAGCAGCACTACAAACACTGTCCTAACTCTATGCCAAGATTCATGGTTTATTATTGATTACCAGTAATCCTAGAGTCTCCTCAACTAGTAAAACTCAGTGAGTATCTCTCAACAAAACACAAGAAGTTGCTGTTAAACAGAGTCAAAAGTCAGTGTGAGCTAGCATGCTGGAATACCTACCAACTTTGCAAAGGAATGACAATTTTCTTGGCTCAAAAGGGGAGCTAAAGGAGAGGGTTAAGTGTACCTTGATCTTTACTATTGACACTTGCTTAACTGCAAAAGTGAAAATACTGTAAGCATAAAAGTAATAACTATAGAAGAATAGTCAATAAGAGGAAGCTATGTTATAAATCAAAACCAACACTGATTAATCTATAACATTAGCTGTATGAACCACCTGCATGCTCCTTTATATAACTGGCCCATTTTGTCAGTTGTAGATCCGCTCTGCTTTACGACCTTATTTGTGGTAAAATACAGTAAGAAAGAAAGGGAAGGAAAGGGGAAGAAAAACAACCCATTACAGGATGTTGACAAGTGTAACTACCAAGGTTTTAGAATATATAGGTTAGTACACCACACACCACTAAAATACCAGGTTTCTCCAACACTAGATTACTTTGGCTTTCGGTTTTAAAAAACCTACTCAAGTAACAGGAGTCTAGGGTAAGAAAATACTCTAATTTCAAACCAGAAGCTCTCCTAGAAGGAAACCTGTGTACTCCTCAGTCTCAATTATCAAATAAAACAATTCTTCTATCCAATTCAATTGTCCTACAGTTTCATTTGGACAGATGAGAGACCTGCCTGTCTCTGCCTTCACTACAACTCCATGGACTGTGGCCCAGAGGTACCAAAGGCAAAAAAGTAACCGAAATTCTCCTAATATATACCTAAGGTGCAAACCCCTTGTGGAGTTATCAACACCTAACCACTGATTCCCTAAGACAATGCTTACTCACATAACTACCAAAAACCTCTTGGCAAGTCACCACTGAATTCATACTGGGCTACTAATACCTTTTATTTATTTAATATCAGTATTTTAAAAAGTATTTCTAACATTTGCATTTTTCATAAAATGACTTTCACTTCTCTATTCCAAAACCATGATCAACGAAAATTACAGAATTGAGGAGAAAAACCTTAAAGAGTCTAAATTTTGAACCAGATGGGCTCTCATCCCAAAGTAATATAAAGTACCCCCAATTTATTCAAACACTTTTGCATAACTGCATACTTAAGATAGTATTTCATGAGTACTAATTGTATGCCAATTTTTTGGCCATGCTAAGCAGTTGGCTATAAATTAGAGAACTTATAACTGACGAATATCATAATCTTCCATTTGTATTACTTTATTTATTTACGGGGGAAAATTGGTTAGGAAAGATTTAACTTTGTCAATGGTAAGGGTTCCTCTCTTCCCAGTTTTCAAGTCAATGTGCTCTGAAGCAGTTTAAACCAAGTTTTCCTGTTTTCAATCTATTTTTAGATTGCATGATAGCTTGTTGTATTTGATTTCTATCATTGATCTGTATATGTTTACTATAGCTTCCCTTCCAAATGATTTAGGAGCTATACCCTCCCCAAGTCCTCCTCTGCCATACCATTAACAGGAGTGTTTGATAATTCCTTTCATTCATCTCCCTCCCTTGAATGCAAATCTATTAGAGCAGAGCTGGTTCTGTCTTGGTGGATACTACAGAAATAGATTCTCAGTGTCATTACAATGAATGAATGATTTGTAACGCAATGGCTTTAGATGCGTCTAGTAGCTAAGTATGTCGTATTTGAGAACACATCCTAATCTCTATCCAGGTTTGTGAAAACTCACAAGATAATGTTCTTTGCTGCTCTGAATTGAAAATTTGCAAAAATTGCAAATTAAGAACAGACGTCCCTGTATTGGATACACACTATTAGGGAAGGTATTGAAAAACTCATCCAAAACCAAGGCCATGCGAAGAATTACAAAAGATTCCTTAACAGGGACAGATTTCCAGTATCCCATTACCATCACTGTGAATGATCTTCCCCCAAACCACTGCCAGCCTATTTCACTGCCTGGAGACAAGCTTGTCTCCATGTTTTGAGAATTTATAGGTAGCATACTAAAATAATGAATGACTACTCTCCAAGGCCTTACAGTCTAAAAAAAGATGGGGAAGAAGAAGGGGAGGTTTAAGGAGAACTCTTAATAACACATGAAAAGCAATTTTCCTGCTAGTTGTGAAAGACTGGAAAATTTTCCCTGCAACCTTCCCTCCCTTGCCGGTCGGAGTAAGAACTGGAAATAGGAAAATCTGTAACACCTCTATGTCGAGTCAGGAACTACGAGGGTAGAAGAGAATTACAACTGCGGGGACACATGTATTTTACATGAAAGCAGGAAGTCAGTTTCTGGAGCACGGGCCACCCAACCAGCATCCGAAATGGGAACACCGGCGGCCGTTGAGGGTCCACTTGCAGTCTCCTCTAACCCTGAAGCTGAAGCCGGTCTCACCGGGGAACGCGATTTTGCCAGGCGCGGGGAAAAGCAGCAGCATCAGGACTTCTTCCTCTTTGCACTTAGCATGCCAAAAGAGGAGGAGGCAGTCAGCACCAAAAAGCAGCCCTGGCCGCAAAGGAAAGCGACTCGTCCACGCGGCCGGAGAACTCACCGAACAAAGCACACCGCGGACCCAGAGGGGAGACCGGACAGAAGGTGAAAGATTCACCCCAGTTCTTCACCACTGCCTGAGGCTAGAGACAGGTGGAGCGGCGCTCCTTAGAGGGAGAAGGTGGGTTTTCGAGGGGTTATCTGAACTCCAGCACCAAGGCGATCGGAACCAAGACCCCGGGAGGGGGAGAACGCCCCGGAGTTAAGGGAGGCGAGCGCAGCGGAGGGAAAGGTAGAGAGGGTCGGGGTGACACTCGGCGGCCCTAGCGGGGATGCCGGGGTATCGCCCGGGCCTGGCCGAGGATGCGGGTGGCGAGGATGTGCGGGGGGTGCCGCCGGCCGCCCCGGCTTGGGCCTCCAGGCGCCGCCGCCTCCCGCCCCCTCGCACCCGCGAGGGGGCCACACAAAGGGGATGGCGAGAGTGCCGGCCGCCGGGCGGTGGAGGGGCGCAGGGCCCGGGACAAGGTGGCCGGACCGCGACGCCCGCCGCGCTCCCGCCTTTGTCTGCCTAGCTCAGCGCCCACCCCCGGTTGGGAAGCCCCGCAGCCCGCGGCAGCCTCACCCCGCTAGTTACCCGGGTGAGTAGCGGTCTCATCTGCTCGCCGGCCCCATCCGCCTCCATGGCCCGCCGGCCAGCCCGCGGCGGCCGCTACGGTGCTGCCACGCGCGGTCCGCCCGCCGCCGCCGCCGCCGCCGCCGCCGCCGAGACCCCGGCGCGCGAAGGGAAATGAACGTGCGCCCGAGCGCGAGGAGCGCGTGCGGGGAAAGAGCCGTGCGCGGGAGGCACGGGGCGCGCGTGTGCGCGCGGCGGCCGCGGGACTGGCTCTCGCAGGGGAGCGAGGCCGCGGCGTGGGACGTGGAGCGAGAACTGAGAGAGCTGGCGCGCCGGGCGGGGGAGGAAGAGGGAGCCGCGTCGGAGCCCGGAGGCGGGGCCGCTGGCCGTGACGCGCGCGGCGCCCGGGCCCCGCTCCGGCACGCCCCCGCACCGCCTCTCCGCGGCACGCCCCCTGCCAATTTCGCCTCGCCAGCCTCCTCCACTCGCCCGCCAGCCCCGCCGCTGGGCCTCCCCGAGGTGGGGGCGGGAGGGAAACGCGATGGGCACTTGTCCCAGCCAATCGGCGCCTCGCAGAGTTCCGCCCTTGGCCCCCCTCCCCTCCCTAGACACCACCTCAGGAAGCCCCGCCCCTCTTTGTAAAATCTTAACTAATCTTAATCGTCTAACTAGTTTTTCGAGTCGGAGATTCCCCGGGAGTTCGTAAGTGGGGTCGGGGTCACCACCACCCCTACCTCCTAACCGCGTTCTTTAGAGACGGGAGGGAAGGGGGTCGCACCCTCTTGTAGGATGCTTGTAGGATGTTAGTTCCTCCAAAGGAACTAACGGGTCTCAGGACTCCTGCAAGCTTTTGTCTCTCAGTTCAGGAGGCATGAACCCCAACTCGGCCTGTGAAAGAGAGTGCCCTTGACCAAGGGTTCTCCTGTGCTTGCTCCCCACTGACGGAGCGCCACGGAGGCTCCCACACTTTTGAGAGGCCACCTTATAGAGCGCCTCTGAAATATCGGCATCAGTAACTTGAGATGCTACTCACAGTACCTGCCACACAGGATTGAGTGAAATCGATCCATAAACGTGCTGGCACCTCTCATGCTTATTATAGGCACTATTGTTAAGAGGGTTAGTTTGCGTGTTTGATAAAGATAACAAAAGGATTAGTCGAGAAGAACTAAATCAGTGCTATGGAAGGAAACTACGTCCCAAGGGGTCTGGAGAACTCATTCTATCTCCAGTAGAATGTTAGTAAAGCCCTTTGTCAGAAATAGGTGAGGATGCTGAATGACTTCCTGGCGTGGGTTCTAATTCCCATTTGTTCTAACTTTCCAAGAAAGTTACTTGAGGCTGGTACACATCATCCACTTACTTGCATAGATGTGCTTCTATTAATAATAACTACCATTTAAAGAGGGCTATAATTGGTGACTGTGTTATTTTGCAAATATGCTTCAATCTAATGCTCAAAATGTTAGCAATCAGGGCCTCCCTGGTGGCACAGGGGTTAAGTCTCAGTGCTATCAAGCTATCACCAGCCACTGCAGCATGAGTTCAGTCCCGGCCAGGGATCTGACCCACATGGCGCAGCAGACCTCTCCTGTCTCACCACTGCTCCCCTCATCAGTGTATTTCAATAGATCTGCCTGTTCTGCTCCCCACTTTGTCTCTGGTGAATCCTCTCATAACTCACCCACACCCCAGTTCTTGTATTCACAAATTTCAAAAAAAAATGTTAGCAAGCAACAGAGGGGTACCCAGGACCCCCAATATTGTACACTCTAAAAGGATCTGGCCATCGGTATGCACAAAGGCAATGCAGGCTCTTAGTGTGAAATATCTTTAATAGAATTAGTGTGCATGCAGCAGGAAGAGAGAGTATATTACTAATAGTTTCCCAATAAAACACCTAAAATTATCCGTCCCCTCATGGACAAATGCCCAGCTAAACAGGGTCAGCCCAAAGCAGGACCACTAAAGCACAAAAGCTTGCCACAAACCTAAGGTAACGCTGTCGGAAAAACACAAAAAAGTGGTGAATGGGGCCAGCTGGGACAATGGGAGCCAAATACAAATTCAAATCAAGATAGCAGTTGCTATTGTCTCTGATAAGGACAGCTTCCCACATGTCTCACACCCACGTGTCTCTTTCCAGTGTCTCTACCTGTCTCTTTTCCAGGAGTTGCCTCCAAGCCTCCTTCCCAGTAGTACCAGGGTGCAAGTCAGGCTCAGAAACAGGAGCCCCCAGTCCACCTGCCTTAGGTGTTACAAGGCTTCACCTGGTCGCTCACTCCTCCTCCTCAGTAGCTAGTCCAAGGTGCTTACTTGTAAGTGGGGGCAAAGAAAATGGTACCTAATAAAAACATTGTGAAATATACTTAACCCATTTTACAGACAAGGAAGCTGAGGTTTACAGAGATAAGTAGTTTTAAGTCCTCTCTAGTGAAACCACTCTATGTTACCATTCTAATGCCTGACTAATGAAAGTTGAACAACATTAAGGGAAAGGGAAGAAAAGATGAAATAAGAATCAAAAGAATATGGAGAAAAAGGGGAAGTTATCATTTTCTAAATGTGTCCTAAAGCTGCTTAAAGCATCAAATTGTACCAAAACAGAAACAGGAACAAAATGGGAGCCATGACCCTTGGTGCAGTTGAAAGAACAAGCAGTCAGCTTGAAGAAAGCCTTAAATACAAGCTTCCTGCAAAAAGAAAAAAAAAAGAACTGTTGGTTTATTTAGTTCACAATTATTTTTTGAGTGACTTCTGAAGTGGCCATGCATTTCTCCCACTCCTCACTGCATCCCACCTGCTAGAAAAATAATGGAGTAAAGGTCTGAATTATAGAAATTATTATTCTCAATTGCCCACTTGATTCAGGCTCAGCCAGAGTTCATCCTGAGGTGATGGCTGTAGTGAGTAAAGAAGGTGTTTAAATGGCTTTCATGCAAATGGAGAAAGTTATGAAACGGTCCAAGATGCTGAAAGGGAAACCGTTCTCTTAAGTATTTTAAATATTAATCAGAAATGTAGCACAGGAAAACATTTGCTAAACAAAGATGAATGTGAACCTAAATTCATCACCAACAATGAACTTGTGGCACCTAAAATTAATGACATTTAGTTGTATCCTAAATTCAGGACACTTCCTGGGTTTCTGGAACAGTAGGTAATACTAGCAGGGGTAGATACAACTTCTTGGCAAGATCCTCATCCTGAGGAGTGAATAATCTTCTCCTGCAGTTCTATATGACTAGGGCATATTTTGTAGAGACAAATAGCAGCTACTTTGTCATTACCAAAAGCCTGAAACTACCCTTAACCTTTAGCAGAGTATCTTTTGACAATTATGTATCTCTTTGTTGTCTCTTCTTGGTCTTAGCTGAAATTTAAATGTTCCCAATCATTCCATCCTATAAGAAAAACTAAATTCCTTGGAATAGTGCTTATAAGAGCACCAAGGCAGCCTCAAAGGAGAAAAGGCAAAGAGAAAATTGTCTCACCCCCTGCACCTCTGACCTACACCCCAATTCTTGTATGCATAAATAAATAAATCTAAAAAAGAAAAATGCAACAAAATAATGAAATAAATAAATCTAAAAAAGAAAAATGCAACAAAATAATGAAAAAATTGTTCTTTATTTCAGTAGGCCAGTCCTACAGATAACTTTTTTAAAAATTAAAACTAAAAACCAGATCTGGTCTCTGATCTCATGGAGTTCAGAGTAGAAGACACCGATATAAACAAGCAGCAACAGTCTAATGTATATAACTCTGCTACAGTTGTGGGAATCGTAGTCAGAGAATGACTTTTGCTAGAAGAGGATGGGAGTGCCAGCTGAGGGAAGAGGACCCATATGAACACGTGTGGAAAAGCTATAGAGAAATACAGTGCATTTTAACTGAGCCATAAAAGATAATGGTATAACTTTATCAGATAATCAGAGGAGGGGTAGGAGGAAGGTAAAAGAACATTAAAGCAGAGGGAATAGCAAGATCAAAGGCACTCGCCTAAAGAGGCAAGGTAGCCCAATGGTGAAAAGCATTCCAGTTCTAGCGGGGACTGACTGCCTGGGGCTGCTCCCTTTGTGGTAGTTGTTGTCTTTCAGCAGGAAACCTTACCTTGCCAGCCTCCTTTCTGAAACTGTAAATTGGGGACAGTGGTACTCTCCTTGCAGGTTTGCAATGAAAATGAAATGAGAGCATCTAGCACAGCGCTGAACATACTAAGAAATACTCATTAAGCTTTATTATTATCATCATCTTTGGGAAAATCACAAGACTGGCTCAGCTCACATGAGGGAAGGGCCTGAACACCAAGCTTCTGAGGAGCTTCCACTCCCATTAGAATGAAATGCCTCCGGGGCAAAGAGCATATCTACCTTGTGCTGGGGGAATCCTGGAGTGCCTGGCATGTAGTGGGCACTCAAAAAATACTGGATGTGTGAATGCTAAGGAAATTGGACTTTTTCCTACTTGCAAATGCTGACCCACCAACAGAGGGCACTATTAAGGAGAGAAGAGCCATGATTATATTATAGACAAAACCATGGGATGACAGAATGAATGTAAACAGAAAGGTCAGTTGGTCTGAACTTCACTGCTCTATACTGTAAGTATGCAGCGCGTGAAATATGGTTAATCTGACTTGAGATGTGCTAAAAACATAAAAGATCTAACACATGCAAATGTTGTCTTGTTAAGAATATTATATTGATTGCATATTGAAATTATTGCATATTGAAATTTGGATGTATTGGGCTAAATAAATATTATTAAAATAACTTTACCTATTTTTGTCCCTCTTTTTTTTTAAGGATTTATTTATTTATGCATATGAGCTAGGGTACAGGCCAGAGGCGTGGGGTGGCGAGAGGGTTCACCAGAGACAGAGTGGGGAGCAGAACAGGCAGACTGATGGAAATACACTGCTGAAGGGAGCAGTGGGTGAAGCGGAGAGGTCTGCAGCGCCATGTGGGAATCTCCCTGGCCGGGCATCGAACTCGTATCACTGCTGCTGACAGCTCCACAGTGCAGACAGCTCCACAGTGCAGCGCTTAACCGCTGCGCCACCAGGGAGGCCCTATTTTTGACCCTCTTTAAGATGGCTCCTAGAAAATCTTTCTTTGCGTATATGACTCATATTTTATTTCTTTTGGGTGGCATTTTTTTTACAAAGCATGGACTATGGCAATTATAAAGGTAATGTAAATTGTAAGTCAGATATAAGAAGACAGTTTGGAAATAAAATTGAGAGAACATAGTGGCTCCTTAGATAGAGAAGCTACAGAAGGAGCAATCAAAGGTGAGTCTATGTCCATGGATATTGTGAATTTGATGTTCTCATGGGCAGGGAGTTGGAGATAGATAACAGGTCTGGTACTGAAAAGAGAATATTGAGCTAGAGATATATAGTACAAAAACTATTCACCTGCACGGAAGCAACAACATCCTAGGTCAGTACCCTCCCAAACTCTGTAAGAGAGGGAGAGAATGTGAAATAGATCACTATATCAAGCTCCATATGACACAAAGTCTGTATGTCCATGTGTAATTTGCCTACAATGCATCATTAGCATCACCACCATCCCTCTGGACATTTCTTCCTTGCTAAAAACATGGCCCGGGCCTCCCTGGTGGCACAAGGGGTTAAGTCTCAGCACAATGAAGCCATTAGCACTACTGCGCACAAGTTTGATCCTCAGCCAGGGATCTTCCCACATGGTACAACAGACCTCTCCTGTCTCCCCTGCTGTTCCCCACAGCAGTGTACTTCAGTCAATCTGCCTGTTCTGCTCCTTACTCTATCTCTGGTGAATCCTCTCACACTCCCACATACACATCTGACCTACACCCCAGTTCTTGTATGCATAAATAAATAAATCTTAAAAAAAAAGATACGGCCCTTCAAAATTTAAAAGCATTTTAAAGGAGAAAATATTTGCAAAAGACACATCTGATAAAAGACTATTACCCAAAATATAGAAAGAACTGATAAAACAACCAGAAAGCAAGCATCTGATTAAAAAATGAACCAAAGACCTTAACAGACACCTCACCAAAGATACTCAGCAATTAAGCATATGAAAAGATTCTCCATATCATATATAATCAGACAAATGAAAATCACCATCACAAACCTACTAGAATGTTCAAAACTCAGAACACAGACAATATCAATTGCTGATAAGGCTGTGGAGCAACAGGAACTCCCAATCATTGCTGGTGGGAATGCACGATGGGATAGCCATTTCAGAAGACTGGTGGTTTCTTACAAAAATAAACACAATCCAACCATATGATCCAGCAATCACGCTCCTTGGTACATATCTAAAGGAGATGAAAGCTTATGTTCACATACAAGCCAGCAAAAATATGTATTATTAGCAGCCTTATCTGTAAATTTCCAAAACTTGGAAACAACCATGATACCCTTTGGTAGGCAAATGGACACCTACTAAAAGTACACCTGGTGTGGTACAGCCAGAAAACAGAACATAACTACTCAGCAATAAAAAAGAAATGAGATATCAAGCTATGAAAAGGACATGGAGAAACCTTAAGTGCTTATTACTCAGTGAACAAAGCCTATCTGAAAATGCTGTATATGATTAAAACTACATGACATTCTGGTGCAAGCAAACTAGGAAATCAGTGGTTGCCAGGGATGGGGTGGGGAGCAGGTGAATAAATAGGCAGGACAGAGGGCTCTATGAAAATGTTCTATATAATGTCATAATGATGGATATGTCATCACGCTTTTGTTCAAACCTACAGAAAGAACAATACCAAGAGTGAACAGTAATGTAAGCTATGAACTTTGGGTGAGTACGAAGTGTCAGTGGATGTTCATCAGGTGCAACAAATGTGTCACCCTGGTGGGTGTTGATGATGATGGAGGCTATGTATGTATGGGGGTAGAGCATATGGGAAATTCAGTCTCTTCCCCTTAATTTTGCTGTGAACCTAAAACTGCTTTTTTTTTTTTAATTTATACATACAAGCTGGGGTACAAGCCAGAGCTGTGGGGCGGCGAGAGGGTTCACCAGAGACAGAGCGGGTAGCAGAACAGGCAGATCAGAAATACACTGCTGAGGGGAGCAGCGGGCCAGGCAGGAGAGGTCTGCCGCACCATGTGGGATTCTCCCCGGCCGGGCGTCGAACTCGCGTCGCCGCTGCCGACAGCTCCACAGCGCAGCGCTTAACCGCTGCGCCACCGGGGAGGCCCCCTAAAACTGCTTTTAATGAAAATAAAATCCTAATTAAAAAGAAAAAAAAAAGCCTGGGTATTATGTAGCTCAAGTTGCTACCACAGGAAAAAAGTAATAAAAAAATTAATTTGTTTTCATTCATGAAAACCTGCGGGTAGAATATTTGTTCTATATATTCATTAAAACATTTATGACAGAAAAGAATTGACAATAATTGATGCCTGTCCATAAGAAACAATAGTTGCTTTTATTTTGGTATGCCAAACGATTAGGGTACAATTCAGCATCACACAATTCAGTGTACTTTTAAGGAAAGGGCTTCAAAATACTTTATTAATATTATAAAGTGACCAAAAAGAGTATGTTGAGTAATAGTGGGTATACAACAATTCTTTAAAAAAAAAATTCCATTTTGGGGGGTCCTCCCTGGTGGTCCAAGGGGCTAAAGTATCAGCCTATGAAGCTATCCACAGCCATTGCAGCAAAAGTTCGATCCTCAGTCCCCAGCCAGGAAGATTCCCATATGGCGCAGCAGACCTCTCCTGCCTCTACTGATGCACTCTCCTCAGCAGTGTGTTTCAGTTATTCTGCCTGTTCTGATCCCTGCTCTGTCTCTGGTGAATCCCCTCACTCCCCACACCTCTGGCCTGCACCCCAGCTCTTGTATGCTTAAATATTTTTTTAAAATTCCATTTTGATATCATTATATCTATTCCCTTCTAGAAAGAAGTAAAGAAACTGCTAATAATGTATATCACTGAAGAAGGTAAGAGTACCTGTCCTCATTATTCTTCATACTCTTATAGTTTAATGTCAATGAGAGTTATGTGAGCAGTAAAATAAAGGTTATATATGGTCGTGTTTCGTGTAAACACACAACACATATGTATTTTATGAACTTGAATTGATGGGCTGGTTTCCATCAACATGATTTTTACATCTTTATGATTATACAGTGGTCCCATGTTCAGCTTTAAGAAAGCATATCACAGCATCCTTAATAATTTGGGGGCTTCAGTGGACCCCTTTCAATTACTTTGGATGCTTGCTAATACATATAATAATAGTTATGTGTGTTTCTGAATTATTTTATACATGTATAAATTCAGAAGGAACTGTAAGCACTGAAAATAAAGACTGGAAGCATTATCATGGTCAAATAATACAGCAAGTTAAGAAAGGTCCTGGAATTGAATTCTAGACTGCTTAACATACAGCTCATTGTTTCTTTAACAATGCTGATTTCTTCCAAGTCTGTTCAAAGTCACTGGTCAGCATTCAGTTTGCTTAGGCATTAGTTGGAATGCTATAATCTACTACTGGATAACAGGTGGTAAGTGAGTATAGAACAGTGTACACTGGCACTCCAAGATGCGCCAGCAACATGTTTTAATTTAGGCAGTGTTCTTTAAAAAGTTCTAGTCCATTTCAGTCACACCTAAGTACACCTGGGTGTGGTTTACATTTTGCTTACTTTCCAAAGACTGTTCCTAGGTACTTGGTATGGTTCCTTTCTTATAAGAATTGATTCATTTGATGAGAATAGCAAATTCATCACTTGTCACCAGGCATACTGACCCACATGACAACTCCACTTAAATGTAACAAGTGTGTCTTTGTAACTTGGGGTTAGCTAGGACTGAGAAGTGGTAAACTTTCCTTTACTTGTTTTTTCATCACCAAGGTCTATTGAGATATTATGCACAACTGAAAGTTGCAAATGGAGATCAAAGGTAAAAAGGATATCTTACAAAGAGCAAAGCTATAAGCACCAGCAATTCATCTTTTTTAAAAGATAATCCACCAAAAAAAAACTACTGAGAATTTGGAAATGTTTCCTTTTGAGGACTGACAATACATCCCCTGTAAATAGGAGCACTAGTATTATCCACTAATGACTCAGCTATAAACACCAATTAAGAATAGTACTTATGAATAGAGATACAGACTATAGTTTCAGTGACAACTGCCCCTGGCATATAAAAATGGCATGACTACACACCACCAGTAATTTCTTCAAGACTTGGGTGCAATAGTAGAGTTAAGCTGATAAGACGTTTTTCATGTCCTACCTATGATATTCATTTGTAAAAATCTATTGTCAGCATTAGGCTACAAGTCTGGGATCACAGAACATAAGAAGGTTAATTGGTGCATCCATAAATTACATCCATTTCCTAGTGCTTATTGATTTCAGTGGCTCCATCTAGTCAAGGATAATTTTTAACCTCTCTCTCAAAAGACACTTTCTTTGGTACAATCTCCCTGGAAAGCAATTTGACAACATGCATCAACAGTCAAATAAGACCATGTCCTTCAACTCAGTAATTTCATGACTAGCACTCTCCTATAAGATGATATGGACATAGAGATTTATATATAAGGAATTTATATCAACATTATATATAAAAGTGAAAAATGAAAAACCAGCTAAAATTGAAGCAATTAAAAAATGATTAAATAAATGTTTGCATGTACATTGATGGATTATAATGCAGTCATCAAAGACATCTAAATTTTTTTTTTGTATTTGCCAAAACCACCACCAATTCACCCGTGAACCATCACTACAGTCCCCTGTGCTCCCCTCTCCCCCATTCTGAGCCCCAATCCTCCCCCTCTCTCGCTGATTGTTGCTCTTGTATTTGGTTCCCCTATATTCCTGATATAAGTGAGACCATTCGATATTTTTCTTTTTCCTTTTGGCTTATTTTGCTGAGCATGATCCCTTCTAGTTCCATCCATGTTGCTGCGAATTGCATGTGTTTATCTTTTTTGAATGCTGAATAGTATTCTATTGTGTATATGTACCACATCTTCTTGATCCAATCATCTATTTTAGGACATCTGGGTTGTTTCCATACCTTTACTATTGTAAATAGTGCTGCAATAAACATACCGGTGCATATATCCTTTTGAATTAGTGTTTTTGTGTCCTTTGGGTATATTCCCAAAAGTGGTATTGCTGGGTCGTATGGTAGCTCCATGTTTATTAGTTTGAGGAAACACCATACTGCTTTCCATAGTGGTTGGACCAGTTTGCATTCCCAGCAGCAAAGTAGAAGTTATTTATTCTCCACATCCTCGCCAGCATTTGTTGTTGTCTGTTTTTTTAATGTGTGCCATTCTCACTGGCGTGAGGTGGTATCTCATTGTGGTTTTGATTTGCATTTCCCTGATTATAAGTGATGTTGAACATTTTTTCATATAGCTGTTGGCCATTTGCTTTTCTTCTTTGGAGAAGTGAAAGACATCTAAATTTTAATGGAAATTGCTCATGACATCAAGTTCTGTTAAAAGATCTAGATACAAACTTGATATAGAGGATAATCTCATTCATAACTATGCATCTCTACATGATCAAGTGAAAGTAACATATTAAAAGTTTAACAATAAAATGATAAAAGGTAATATACTAAAATGTCAGTTATTATGGTTGGATAGCAGGATTATAAGTGATTTTTAGTTCTTATTCTTACATGTTTCTACAAATTTCTACAATAAAAATATTTTTATATTGAGAAAAAAGTCATAAACCTTAGTTTTAACACAAAATAGACTAAAATGTTAATGGAAAGTTAGCAATTGCAATACGATGTTTTATAATAGGAATCTTCCAAAGTTAAATACCACTTTTAAAAACTCAAACACATTAGTAGCAACTAACACTAAACAATGTAATTAAAGTATAAGGATAACAGGGTCCATTTCTCTCTTTGAGCGTAAATAAAAAACTGAACAAACTAAACAAAGGTTTTTATGAGATCTATGAGAGTCCAAAAGGTAGATAATATTAACTTGTTAGAGTAAATATTCTCAATAATATTAACTTGTTAGAGTAAATATTCTCAAATGGATATGAATAAATCCTTATCCATTTCTGGATAAGGACAAAAATAAGAATATTTTAATAAAGAGAAAGAAAACTGAGGGTGTTTCACAAAGTCTTAGGTCTAGGAAACAAAACCGAGTTGGTAGATGAGGCCAGTGCCTAGCAACCTAATGAGGTTTCATAAAGGTGGATTTAAGTCCATAGGTCATCAACATCAGCAAACACAAATTTGAATTGGAAGCTTTCTGCCAATTACACCAAATCTTCAAAGACCTTCTAAATAATCCTTCTTTAGAATGACAGATTCTCAGATTACTGGCTGGTTGGAAGGTAGAGTTTTTGTCTCTGTTTTAATTTCTATTAGGAAACCGGGGTTTCCTAAATTTGCTTATTCATAAATACTGTCAGGAGTTCTTTTTTTTTAAAAGATTTATTTATTTATGCATACAAGCTGGGGTACAGGCCAGAGGCATGGGGCGGCCAGAGGGTTCACCAGAGACAGAGTGGGGAGCAGAACAGGCAGACAGATTGACAGAAATACACTGCTGAGGGGAGCAGTGGGCGAGGCAGGAGAGGTCTGCCGCACGCGCCTCTGTCAGTAGTTCTTATGAGACATATGTATGTCCCTAGAGATTATGAGTTGCCAAATCTGGGAGGGAGCCAAAGAATCCACACTCCTAACAAGGGACCTAGATGTTTCTTAGGACCAACAAGTTCAAGAAACATTATTATCAACTTTCATTTCCTTTCTGGCATTTCTTGCTAGTTCTAATTACATGCTGTCCTTACCTGTCTGATGACTTAAATTTGCCTCTACTACCAGAAATGGTCTCCATTCATTGCTGCACCTCCAAGGACTAGGATGATATCTGAAATACAATTATGAGCTGAGAGGACACTTCTTGAATTAATCGATTAATCAAAATTTCTTTTATGACATCTAATAGGAGGCTAATTGAAGTCTGGATCATCATCAGGATTGTAGGAAGAGCCCCACATTGGAGTGCAGGAGGTGAACACAGAATATGTTATACCCTAGCAGTGACCTTTCGTTACCTTAAGGAAAGTGCCCATGCAAAACTGGAAGAGTATTGCAAAAGAGGACATGCTGACTGCAAGGGCACACTGACATGAAGTTCATAGAGAAAGCAAATATCCGGTCCATATCTACCTATCTATCTGGATAATACCTGTTACTTAAGCAAGCATATTGCATGCTGATCTGATATGGAAATGTGTGTCTGTGTGAACTTCCTGATTCCTTTGAGGCTTCTCTGATTGCCAAGCAGATCAGGGGCCAATATAACTATATGGGGTTCTTCTTTCTCCTGATATTTAGGTTCACCAAGGACTATGAGGGGCAGAATGTTATAAAATTCTGGGGTCTACAAGCCTCCAAAAACTTTCTCCAGTTTTAAAAGATTAAATTGGTGATAACTATTGAAACTATTGACCGGTTGAAATAAGGTATCCATCTAGGTATAAAGCAGGCAAGAAGCCCGCTGTGGTCATACAGAGTAAACCTTTGCATACACAGGTACTGAGTAGGTGTCTATTAAATGCTCACTGAACCAATCTGTCAAGACAAAACTAATTCTGGAGAGTGACTTCACGATGGAATTCTCCAGCTGTTGCCCTCTCTACTACCTCCACCAGCCCCAGCTGCACTGTCCATGGAGGTGCCAACTGTGCCCTCACTTGGGTCATTCATATCTACAGAAGCCTGTTACTACTTTGACTTGGGCTTCAAATGACTGAGGTCACTGTTGCTCTCCATGCAACTCCTGGCTAAGCCTTTACCAGCCATTCATACTTGAATCCAAGTCAAAAGGCCTATGTGGGAGTCACTCAGTAAATATAGGTGGGGTAGTATTCCAGGGAGGCAGGAGCAAATGTGTGAGTAGGCTCCAGGTTCATGGTGTATACGCTACTGTTTAATTGGATTTTGCTAATCCAAAGACAAATGATTAAGAAGTTCAAGACAGAAATTGTTGAGCATCAAATCCAAATGCACAGTTCTCTCTGGAGCTCAGGAAGCTGGCTCTGCTGAGGACCTACCGGATGCTAGACCATAAGTGTACTATATGAATAAGGCAGAGATAATGCCTGTCCTGTGAATTTTTGTGTCTAACAGGGAGAACAGACAAGAAAAGAGGAAATTACCCTTTACCCTGTGGTGTGCATTGGTGTGAGTACAGGCAGAATCTGATAGCTTCAGTCCTGGGGTCAAGGAAAGAATCCCAAACACAGTATGGTATTTAAACCCAGATGGACAATGCAGGCAGAGAAAACCAGTACTTGAAGAACTGGGGTAGTGAGCATGGGGCATTCCAGGAACTGAAAGACTCTGGCTAGAGTGGGAACATCATTTCAGGACCAGCAAGTAAGGAATGGCAGCTTTCTCCATTATGCCAGGGAGTGCCAACTGAGGACAATGGGGAGCCAGCTGCAGAGATTTAAGACACAGAGTGACTTGATCAGACTTGTGTTATTGAAGATCACTTAGGTTGTAATGCAGAAAAGAAAAGTTCCAAAGTTCAGTAGAGAGAATAGTCGGAGAGGAAGCCAAGGGAGGCTGAGGGGTATAAGGCGCACTAGACAATTAGAGACACTCATATTGGAAGAAAAAACAACCAAGATATCAACTGATTCTAAATATTTCTATACACATCTGGTAGACAGAGGCCAGAGGTTCCACACGGAGCAGGATGAGGCTGCATTGAGTGTGCATCTTTGGGAGATGAGACCATATTAGCAGCCAGCTCTCACCACTCATTGTCCTAAAACTGTTACACGGCACTGAGGCCTGAGGTTGTTCTGGAGCCCAATACCAGCAATGAATTTCACACCCTTCCTTACAAAAGAACCTTCTGTGCAAAGCAAATATAATAACCCTGAGGAAATATTATCTGAGCAATTCTGTGAACAGCAGAGGTGAAATGTGGAGACACGTTTCAACCCCCTTGAAAAGGACAGGATGTGTGCTAATGCTTAATCTTTAGGCCTGTGCACACAGAATGGCACCTTGGGCTAAAAAATGTTGGGGAGATAGCATCCTAATACAGTCAACTTGTCCTAAAAGTTTTTTATAATTGATTGATTTTTAATATATATTTTTTATTTATATCTTTTACATCATTGTGTATTCCCCATGGGTTACCCACCACCGATTCACCCGTGAACTGTCACCATAGTCCCTGGTGCTCTTTTTTCCCATTTTGAACGATTCTCTTCTCTCTCCCTTGCTGAATGTCTCTCGTTTCTGGTTGCCTGTTAGTTTTTGTGTTTGACTTGTTGTTACTGTTGTTATTTTCTCCTCCTGATCTCTGATTTACTTATTTTTAATTGCGGTAAGATCAGGCTACCCCATCAGGAATAGCCCACATAGTGCCCTAAAAGTTTTGAGTACAAGGGTCTACCATATTTTAGGAATCCCCAGAATGTCTGCCAAGTGCAATAAAAGTTATCAATAGGGGCCTCCCTGGTGGCACAAGGGGTTAAGTCTCAGCACTATCAAGCTATCCAGAGCGACTGCAGCACGAGTTCAATCCCCGGCCAGGGAACTTCTCATATGGCACAGCAGACCTCTCCTGCCTCGCCCACTGCTCCCCTTAGCAGTGTCCTTTAGTCAATCTGCCCGTTCTTTGACCCACTCTGTCTCTGGTGAATCCTCTCACTACCCCCATTCCTCTGGTGTGCACCCCAGCTCTTCTATGCATAAATAAATAAATCTTTTTTAAAAAAAGTGATCAATAGTGTCAAAGGTAATTTTCCAGTCATGGATCTGATTTGCTGAGCAGGGGATGAAAAAGGGAGCCAGAGGAGCATGTTGTACACACAGAATTGTGGGTGTCTGTGCACATCTCAAGCCCAGTTCATAAGCTCTCTCACCTGGTATCAATGGAGTTAGGAAAGCTATTGGAAACCACTGAGGTAGAATTTTCTTAAACTGATAAATAATGTGGTATGAAATCTAAGGGCTATAAGGTTTAATGAGAGAAGGATCACAGCACCATTAATGTCCTCACAGGATATCATCATTTCATTTTAGGTTGGGCTATAATGAATTGCTTTTATACCTTTTGTGTTGAATGCTAATAAATTTCATATGGTCTAGGGACATGGCCTACTCATTTTTTGCCTCCTTCTCAGCACTCTGTACATAGTTCATAAAATAAATGAATTAAACATCTTATGATCTGGTCAATTATTCTTCCTTTACTTATTAAATTTTGAAGGGATTTTCCAAGTATAAACATAAGGAACATTCAGGGCCCAGGGCATTTCTTGCTCTGGCCTTTTTTGCATGCATTGGGAGGCAAGAAGTTGCTCTTGAACCCTCTGAGGGAGGAGCAAAGCTGTCCCTGATCGCACACCAGTAATCTGAGTCAAGGATATGAAACAAGCCCTTCAGGAAGTGAGCTGATTAAATGTTATTTCCTCAGATAGGAGGTTAGTAAACAAAATTTAGTCAAAGAATCAAAACACTTTAGAATCTTACATTTCCCAAAGTAGTAGAAATAACTGACGTCCTGTGATTAAAAAAAAAAAAAAAAAAAAAGGCCATGGGAAATTTTTCTCATTCTTACCCATCATGCTGTCTCACCGTTCACGCCTCATGCACATGTGACGTGAAAATCAACCAAGCAACATTTTTTTTTCCTCTTTTGTTGGATGGTAAATACCAGCCGGAGCTTTTGTGAGCAGTGAGTAATACACCTGGCACAGGATCAAGTTAACTGCCACCTGAAAACTTTCCACTCTACTATTATCCTCCAGCTCAGGAGTCTTGGGGTCCAGCGGATGAATGGAGGAAAGCGCCTCCCTGGGTTTGCACTCACACACTTTTCTTACAGCCTTGGGTGGCTGTGAGGTGTCCCAGTTCTGCCCCTCTATCTATCCCATGCTCAAAAATTTCATCTCAGAATGGTTTCCTCTTGTTTCTCAGCACCCACATGGGCTCTCTCTCCTGGTCACAACTTGGTGTTATTCTCAGGGAGAGAAAACAAGGTAGTATTATAACAAGAAAAATGTATTTAGGACCAGCGTTGCAGCCGTGCCTCTGGGCGACTGAACATACTTGCGGGCTTCATCTGCGGGCCCCCAGCGGTCATCATCAGGACCCTTTCCTTAAGTCCAGTACACGGCACAAGCCTGAGGTTGAGGAGAACTGACAGATCCAGAAGTGGTTGTTGCCAATGGCCAGTAAGTGCTGGTGTACTTGACTTCTTTGCCTCTCAGTGGAGGTCCTTGCGAAGTGTGTGTTCGATGTTTTATAGCAGGTTAAGCTCCTAACAATTCCTTAACCTCTTCTTGAGTGTGTTCTTTGTCCTTGTGTCATACCCCCTGCTCTGGTGCCATTGTTTCCTGCGAGGTCCAATTAAACTACTAGCCCTTAAGTCTTCATTTCAGGATCAGCTTCTAGGGAAAGCCAAATCAAGATGGCCCGCAGGCTCCCCACCCCCAATTCTTATTATGGATTCCAAAGCCAACTAATTTTGACTCATCTAGAGGATGAGTCAGATGCACAATTTTGACTCATCCATAAGATGGTTAAAGTTCACAATTCATAAACCAAGACTCAAATTTGCTAAACAAATTCCTTAACTGAGAGCATCAATATTCATCAAACGTGTGTCTTCATGCTCTCAAAGTATTCAAACTAAGTGACCTCTGCTGGTAAATGGTTTAACAGAATGCATTTCCCATCATTCTAATGTGCTTTGAAGGATTTGGCATGAGCCTCTGAATCATGATTCACGGGTGTTTTCATCTAATTCTGATGCACCAAGTGACCTTGACCATTTTAATTCTTCTATGCACTTAGAATGTGTTGTGCTGTGCAATCATAGTAGCTGGTACACATGCATTTTTAAAGTTTATTTTTCATTATTGTTTCTTTATTTTCCCTTTTCCCCAAGCACCTATTATTTTCCTTTTCTCCTTTTACTCATATTTCTCCCTCCATTAATTTCTATCCTGTCTGGCTTTTGCTTTTTGACAAAATGATACGATACCATGTGTTACGCCTACAGAGGCTGCTGGGTGCTCAACCAATCCCTTTTGGATGGAGAACTCACTCACCTGGCTGAAGGATACTGGTTGCTGATGACTCACAACTCAGTTCTTCACGAAGTGTCCTTACCTAAAAGAAGCTACCTTGCCTCACGTGGGGACAATCCTCCCGTGTCCTCCCTGGGGATAGTCAGCATCCAAAAAGGCCCAGATCCTTTGTCTCAAATTAATCTGAAGGACCATCCCAGCTCCTGAGTGCCTGTCAGATCAGGCAGGGCCTCTTTTGCAATTGCACGAAGGTTCATCTTCTCCCTTTGCCCAGTCTTGCTTCCTTACTCTTTGCAAATATTGTTCCTGAGAGGACTTCCCAGTTAACTTTCTACATGAAAATCTCAGAAACTCAGAGTCTACTTCTCAGGAACTTGACTCAAGAAAGCTCCAAATAAAATTAGAAGATCCAAAGGGTTACAAATGTGTTGATTTAAACTGTCATCTATGCACGTTACCTAGAATGTACCAGATGGCATCAGAAAAAAATTGAAAGGTGCCAGTGTACATCTGCATATTGTACTACAAAAAACATATGGGAAAACAAAGTGCATAGATTTGGCTGAATCACAGAAAGCGAGTTATAACAGCACCCACTATATGAAAAGGAGCTCAATAACTGTTTCCTGGTATCTGACTCAGAATTCTTATGATTTACAGTCATTTCAATACAGTGCTTCAAGGACTATGTGTTTTAATAAAAATGCTCACATTTTAATCTATATGCAGGTAGATAAAACAATTTGAAATTAATTGTTTATTTAACCATAGAAATAAAGGGATCAATTTCATGAAGGAGGCACTCTGATCAGTTACTTCACTCAAATCCTAACTAAATGATCATTACTATATTTCATAAAGTCAAAAATCATCAAGAAAATAACTTTATAAATAAGATGACTTGAGAACTGAAAAGGTAGATGCAATATGGACAATTTCTATTATGCCAAATGGCAATTTCACAACGTAACATACCTGAAAATATCCATCAGTAGCCCCAATGGACAGCTGTTGCTTTCTCGCCATTCATCTTGATGGAAACAATTCCATTACCCTGACACTCCCAAGGCCTTCCTATTTATCTCTGGCCATCTTCTCTTCACCAAGTACACACATCACTCTCAATTTTATCCTGGGAGAATTTATGAAAAATTTTCCTGGAACTTTCCCCAAACCCAGTCAAGTTTGGTGTGTGTGTGGCAGAGGGCGAAGGTGACGGACAGGGGCAGGAGAGGGGCAAGTTCTGAAAAAGAGATATTGCCACCAAAAAATTAATTAAAACAAAAATACAAAGTAATTCAATGATAAAGGAAAGATAAGAAATAAAAGGAAGAAAAGGTAAAAGGATAATGCTTCTGTAATGGCATTTCCCATGTATTTGGCGAAGGCACATCTTTTGGTGCTGCTTTCATTAACTGCAGGCCTTCAGTTGCTACTCAAATCCCTTTCTAGTCAGGGTCATGCTAGCATCTGTAGTAAATTGACCTCAAGATATATAATGCTCAAGCCTAATAAAAGTTTATATATTGCTCACATAAGATGTGGTTCCTTCTTAGTGGTGGGTGATTCTCCCTCACTCTCTGTATGTTTTATCACGTGGCTTCTCCTTCCCCAAGTCCTCATTTTCATCAGCTTGAAATAAGGAAAGGAAGAAGTAGAGCAAAGAGGAGACAGACCTATTTCTAAAATGGCTTGGCTCAGAAATGGCATAAATCATTTCTGCTCATACTGCATTAGGTAGCATTCAGTCTCCAGGCCACCACTAAATACTACGGAGACTGAAAAATGGAGTCTAGCTGTGTGCCCAGGAAGAAGAGGAAACTCATTTTTGTTAAACAGTTAACAGAACCAGACACAGAGCCTTTGTGCAGTACAAGGAAGGGGGGAAAAGCAAATACCAA
Source organism: Scalopus aquaticus (assembly GCA_004024925.1). Lineage (NCBI taxonomy): Eukaryota > Metazoa > Chordata > Mammalia > Eulipotyphla > Talpidae > Scalopus > Scalopus aquaticus. The sequence continues at coordinate 6,117 of PVIJ01004015.1, read as the reverse complement.
GCTCCTCAAACATACCAGGGGATCTTAAAGGTGCTGGCTGGCTGAATGCTAATGTCAGTCAATGGAGTCTACCTTCTTCTGCTCTCCTCAAAGTGCCTAAAACTTAGTACCTAAAAATAATACTCATCTTTCAAAAATAGTTGTATCAACCAGACTAGGTCCCACATTAGTGCTTTATCTCTAAGACAGGATAGATGGCCTCTTAGGAACTGACTGAAGAATTAATTCAGTCTCTTCCCCTCCCGTTCTTGTCACACAGTCACATTGTTTGGGAAGGTTCCTGAGATCATTTTCTGGATGCCTCAGCCCTCTGACACCAGTACTTGGGCACTAGGATTTCAATCCTGAAGACCAGTGAGACTTACCCAGCTCATTTTCTTAGCATTTTATCAACAAATGGAAAAAGTCTTTTCACAAAATGCCAGTGAAGAGAAAAACCATCCCCCTTGACCTGTTCACACAAGAAAACACTGAATTTACATGTCAACATTCAAGCCAGACATCAGAATTTTATTTGAAGAAGATGACAGCCCTGTGGTGTGTGGTATTCTTTTTGTACTTACTCGCTCTTCCAGATGAATGAGAAAGAATAATTGGTCATTCTGAAGATGGCTGCACAAAAGAAGAACTTGCAACCCATCCCATTTTTTTTTTTATTTCAAAAAGTACATTCCTGAGGGAAAATGTGATCGAGTTTATAGGAGTGAAATGAAACTGTCTGTGTAGGAGGCTTTACTTTATAGCCTAAATGGTTAACTCAGGTGCGTCTCCACACAGAGCAGCGAATAATAATTAAGAACTGTCAGTGAACACCGCCACACTAGATATTATCAGTGTTTACCAGTAGTGTCTGCTCATACTTACAAATCACTTTATAATGTTCAAGAAGGTATCTTAGCTCAATTATTTATTTGTAGCTAGTCATATTACATGGGTGGATAATCTTTTTTTTTGAATTGCTGGTTATATCCCCTAAAGCAAAACCAACCATGTAATTAATTTAGAGTTGTTTTTCCTTAAAGAAATATTAAGCATCAGAATCACTTCCTTTTTCACCTAAAAGAGTACCCCCCCAAATACACAATTCATCCAAAAATATTTTAAAATAGACTTCCTTCCCACATGAGAGACAGTTAAGAGAGAGGAGTATAAATAGGATGAGAAGGAAGAGTGGGAGCAATGGGTGGGAAATAGAAACAGAGATAGAGAGGTGAGTAGAAAGGAAAACAGAAATGACGAAAGTAGTACATGAGGGGGAGAAAGCCAGAATAAGAAAGAAAAATGAGGAGGAAAGAGCAGTGGAATGTTTTCTTTCTTTCTTTTTTTTTTTTTAATATTTAGTTATACATACAGCTGGGGTACAGGCCAGAGGTGTGGGGCGGCGAGAGGGTTCACCAGAGAAAGAGTGGGGAGCAGAACAGGAAGATCAGAAATACACTGCTGAGGGGAGCGGCGGGCGAGGTAGGAGAGGTCTGCCGCACCATGTGGGATTCTCCCCGGCTGGGCGTAGAACTCGCATCGCTTGCTGCTGACAGCTCCACAACGCAGCGCTCAACTGCTCCAGCACTAGGCCTTCTTTCTTTTTTTTTAAAAAAAGATTTATTTATTTATGCACACAAGCTGGGGAGTAGGCCAGAGGTGTGGGTTGGTGAGAGGATTCACCAGAGACAGAGTGAACAGAACACGCAGATCAACTGGAACACACTGCTGAGAGAAGCAGCGAGAGAGGCAGGAGAGGTCTGCTGTGACATGTGGGAATCTCCCTGACTGGGGTTAGAACTCATGCTGCAGTGGCTCTGGATAGCTTCTTAGTGCTGCACTTAACCCGTTGTGCCACCAGGGAGGCCCTGGAATGTTTTCTTAAAGAAGAATGAGAAACATTTGGACAAAGTGAAAAACAGAACAGAAACACTAGAGAAGGGAATTGGGGAAAAGATTTTTCCTATACTTAGACATAAGCAGAGCAATGCTAAGGCTAAATGAGATCAAGTTCAGGGTGGTCCAGCTGTGGTTGGAGGCTTCTGATGCTTGCTATAGACTAAGAGGAGCCATGTCTCCACAACTGAAAGTGATTGAAATTGAAAGGAATCACACTTAAGGGATTCCTTACAACTCACTTTTTTGATTATTTAATAAATTCTTAGATTCTTTTAAAAATTGGTATGTAATTTATGTATCATAAAATTCACTTGTTTAAAAAAAATAGCTCAGGACTTTTGGTAAATTCACAAAGTTTACAATCATCAGCACTATTTAAGAATACTTTCATAAGACACCTATAAAAATATTGTTGCATAACTCCACATTCCCTCCACCTAAAAAAGTTCTGGAAAACAAGTCTTCTATCTTTATAGATTTTGCATATTCTGGAAACTTCATGTAAATGGAACAATACAATATGTAGTCTTTTCTTCCATGCCTTCTTCCACTTAGCATGTGCTTTAAAGGTTCATGCATGTTGTGGCATGAACAGTATATGTCACTCCTTTTCATAACTGAATAATATTCCACTGTAGAAATATATTGCATATTCTTTATGCATAGTGGGTTGATGAACATTTGAATTATTTCCACTTCTGAATTTATAAATGTTGCTTTGAACATTCCTGTGCAAGTTTTTGTGTGAAATAATGTTTTCAAATTTTCCTGAATGTAACACTAGGAGTAGAACTGCTGGGTCATATGGCAACTCTGTATTTAACCTTTCAAGCAATTTCCATAGTTTATCAAAGTAGCTGCATAGTTTATCTGAGACTTATATAACTATCAAAATTTATTCATACCAGCAATCTATGAGTGTTACAGATTCGCCACAACCATACCACACTATATTGTCCAACTTTTTTGTAACAGGCATCCTAGTGGATGTGAAGTAGTTTTCATTGTGATTCTGTTTACATTTCTCCAGTGACTAATAATGTTGAGGATATTTTCATGGTTTACCCGTCATTTGGAGAAATAACTAATCAAAACTTTTACTCATTTTTTTAACCAAGTTGTCTTTTCATTATTAAGTGTTCTCTATAAATTCTAGGCCATATCAAATATATGATGGATTGTGTTCACTTTCTTGATGCACAAAACTTCTTAATTTGTTTGAAGTTCGATTCATCCATGTTTTCTTTGGTAGGTTTTGTGTTTGTTAGGTGTCATATCTAAAAAACACCTTATAATCCAAGCTCATGAAGGTTCACACCTATGCTTACTCCAGTAGTTTTATACATTTAGCTCATTCATGCAGGTCTTTGATCCATATTCAGTTAATTTTTGGATATGGTATAAGTTTGGGTACCATCTTCATTCTTTTGGATGTGAAAATCAGTTGACCCAACACCATTTGCTGAACTAGACCATTCTTTCCCCATTGGATTTCCTTGGCACACTTGTTAAAGACCAATGGACCATAAATATGACCAAAAGCGACCAACCTCTGGGTTCTCTTTCTAGTCCACTGATCTACATTTTCACTCTTATGTTTGTACCAAAATGTCTTGATTACTATAACTTTGTCGTGACTTTTGAAATGGAGACTTTTCAATTCCAAGTTTGTTCTTCTTTTTTCAAAATTGTTTTGTCTCTTCTGATGCCCTTTTGAATTTTCATGTGAATTTTAAGATTACCTTGTCAATTATTACAAATAAGCCAAATGGGTATTTTTCAGGGAACAGGTTAAATCATAGCTAAATTGTACTTCAAATACTAAATTGTATCTTCAAATCTTGGGCCCACATTCAAAATTCAATTTTTGTTTTCTTGTATTGATGTGGAAGAATCTTTATAGTTGCTGTATATGTCTTTATCAGATATATGTCTCACATTCATTTTACCACTAAATTTTTTTTCTTTTTTTTTTATTCCATGGAAGAAATATAGAAAATATATCTTTTATCTTTTCAGCAAAACTCCAAAATTTACTCTCCCACCTTGTGAGGCCCACATTTTCTCCAGGACCAAACCTACAGTCTTGGATACTGCTCAATTTACTTGACCAAGGAATTAAAACTATAAAGGAAAGCTTGCTGCTTACCTTTTTTAGTAATGATCTTCCCCATATCCCATGTCTCGGAGGAGGGGGAGAAATGAAATGCTGAGAAGACAGAAACACAGGGTATACTTGGGGGTTGCAGGATAACTGGATTAACAGAAATAAAACCAGTTCTGGATTGGGGGCTCAGAAATTAAGTCCCAGATATACTGGAAGACAATAGGTCACCTCCTCATGTTACAGGGCAGGGAGGGGGCACCACAGAACCCCCAAACCTGCCCACTCAAAATAGGTTGTGCCATCTGCCGCATCAATACAAAACCTACAAGACCTTAAGTGGAAACAAACTTTAATAGAATTAGATAAGACAAAAAATAGTTTCTAAATCAAGCACCCAAAGTTATCCAACCCCTGGTGGGTAAAAGTCCACCCAAATGGGAATGGCCCAAAGCAAGGCCAGAAAGCCTGCCCCAAGTCTAAAGCACCTTTGGGCAGGGAACTGTAGAAAAGGGTCAGAAACAGCCAGACAATTCTGGGAGGAATCAAAACACCTTTCGGCAGGGACCCATACAAAAGGGTAAGAAACAGCCAGACAAGTCTGTGAGGAAAAGAGCAAAATCAAAACCAAGTTCAATGTTGCCATTTTCAACCTCCCCAGGGGTCTCTCACCCACATCTGTTTCATCAGGCCAGGCCAGTGGCTCTCCATCCTTCTTCCTTCCTTCTTCTCCCCTTTTTCTTCTCCAGCTTCTTATCTCCCCTGCTCAGCTCCACCCTCCCTTGGGTGAGGTAGGGAACCTGGAACACACCCTTTTTCCTGGGGACCACCCTGTTACACTCATACTCTATAGTCCTGGGTTTTCCTCCTCTTCTCTAGGTATCAAACCAAGAGCTCTTTTTCCAAGCTGGCTTTTGTAACATTTAGAATGCTTCCTCACCTAAAATAGCAGTTTGACAACAGAGATTATCCAATGGTGTGACTCAGGTCCCAGCTGTACATCTTTGCATTGCTAGTTTTGAATCCTGGCTTCATCCACCCCCCACACACACTCCACCAGACTTAGAAATAAAGACATCAGATTTTTTGCGACTTAAAGCAGTAATCAAAACCACTTGCTGCAGCTTCTCTGATTGCCCATCTCCTCTCAAATTTCCCCCAATTCTAAGAAGTCTAGTCCGTGCCAGAAGAGGTCACGACTAGGGTTAAAATGCAGCATTTGTAAAGGGAAGAGAAATGTCACATAGAAAATATTACAAAAAAGGAATTAACTGTGTCAGCTGTTCAAACAAAAATTTTGAGTTTTTAAATTTTCTCAATTATCTAGTCTCTATTTCATTTATTTCTGTTATAGTCTTTATTATTTCCTTCTGTTTGAGTTTAGTTTGTTCTTTTTCTAATTTCTTAAGGTGGAGGGTAGCTTATTATTTTGAAAGCTTTATCTTTTTTTTTAAATATAGGCATTCAAAACTATAAATGTCCCCCCAAGCACTGTTTTTGCTGCATTCTATAAATTACAGTATGTTGCACTTGTAGTTTTATTCATCTAAAAGTATTCCTAATTCCCTCTGTGATTTCTTCTTTGACCCATTAACTATTTTTAATTCATTAATTTTTTAATGAATTCCTTTTTCTTACATCCTTGTTAACTTTTCGGCAGTGTAGGATTTCTCCCCTCAGGTGTGGTCATTGTGTTCTCACAACCAAAGCACCCACAGCCCATCACCACAGTCCTTTGTGCTCTTCCCCTCCCACATTGTTTTCACCCCTCCTCCCTTCTCCTCTCTGGAATGCCTCAGATCTATGGTCAGCTTTCAAGGTTCCTCTTTGTCTGACCCTTTGTTTGGTTTCTGTATATTCCACATATAAATGAAACCATCTGGTATTTATCTTTCTCCTTAGCATAATCCCTTCCAGCTCTATCCATGTTGCCACAAATGACGAGTTTATCTTATTTTTAATTGCTGAATAGTATTCCATTGTGTATATATACCACAACTTTTTTTTTTATTATTATTTCTATCTTTTACATTTTGTATTCCCCTTGGGTAACCCACCACCAATTCACCGTGATCCATCTCTGTGGTCCCTTGTGTTCTTTTCTACTTCATTTTGTGCCCTTACCCTCCCTCCCT